>PVKA01051293.1:0-12270 GCA_004027165.1 Ctenomys sociabilis
ATATATATATATGAAGACTAAAATGCACACACAAAACAATGGGAACAATACAAACATCTTCTACATGCATGCAGTCTGGTCCTGGTCCTTTTGTTTTCTGCCCCGTGTCCTCGAGGCCTCAGAACAAACGTGGACAAGTTACAACTCCTAGTGTCGCTTCTCCAGGCGATCTAAAAAAGTCCATTTCGAAAAGGCACTTCCAGAAGACGCTTTTTTCTGTCATTTGCTTTTAAACAAACGGACGTTTCCAAGACGTGTGGTTTTTCTAACTACTTTATCACATGTCGGCCACCTCTTCACATCTATACTGTTCACATGCAGCAAGTTTTCTTTTAAAAGGTTGGGGGGAATGTTGAGAGCAGCTTTTTCATATTATTTACACAGACCTTCAAAGACACCAGTAAATCTTCCCATGGGGCGGTGGGCATTTCCAGTTAGGCCAGCGAGAATGTGACTTTGGATCTCTGTCTGGCAGCAGCCTGAGGCTGCCAGCCTCACCCTCTAGGGCCGGTGAGGGCTTCATTCGCCCTGGCGGCCAGGAGGCTGCAGCCTCTTCCAACCGGGACGCAGCAGTCGCCCCAGCACCCAGACTGCCCGCTTGTGGCCCCAGGGGTCGAGCTCTCAGGCCGCCTTCCGGGCCGGGACGTAAGGCCTCCGCAGCCGTCTGCAGGCCGCGGTTCCTCGCCCTGCACCTCGCTGCAGCCGCCCTGAGGCGCCGCGTCCCGGCCGACCGGAGGCCACCGCCGCCCTTAGATCATCAAGGTGGAGCGGAGGATCGGGTCCCACAGCTTGAAGGCCTGGGTCGGGCCGGCGGGCGGTCACGGCGAGGACCCAAGAGCCTACAGGGCAGAGGCCCACTCTCGGGCCCCAGGACACCCATTGCCGGCGGAGGGCCTGGAGGACCCCGGAGTAGCAGCCGGGCCGCTCCTCTCCGCACTCTCCGCCGGAACTCTCAAAGCTTCTGATACACTGCCTTTACGATTGTTGCTTCTGCCTGGGAACCTTATTAATGGTGTGTGTGGACAGACTGCCTGGACAACCTGACTGCAGCCATCTTGACTCTGAAAAGTTGAGATGGATTTTTTTTTTCTTTCCCTGGCTCAGGATGCCTTAAGGACAGATCTGGTAAGTGATGAGGATCTGGGATCAAACCACAGCATTGTGAGATTGACTGCTTTGCTAAAGCAGGAACTTCAACAATTGAGCTAATGGGCAGGCCCCCCTTGAAATCTAATTTTTAACAAACAGAATGTCTTCACTTTTGCCCCAAGTTTCTATAATATGGAGTACTGATTTTTCCCCTTTCACTTTCAGGCTGTAAATTCCTTTTGGGTGTTGAATGTGCTTTTCCTATTCAGCCTATTCTTTGCATTCTCTCTCTCTCTCTCTCTCTCTCTCTCTCTCTCTCTCTCTCTCTCTCTCTCCCATCCTTCCTTTCCTTCTTTAGAAAATTGTGGAATGCCAGTATGAAGATCAAGAATTCCTTTATGTGTTCTTTGTCATGAAATTCTTTATTTCTCCATCAAAATGAAAGATAGCATTGTGGAACACATGGTTTTAGGGTAGAAGGTGTTTTCTTTTAAAGCATGAAATACTTCAGTGAAAGCTCTCTTTCACATGAACATTTATGTTCAAAGTCTGCTTTGATTGACAACAGTATGGTAGTATAAGTCATTTGTTTCCTTTCTCTAATACATTTTAATGTCTTGTTCTTGTATACACTTCCTAGGATCTTGACTATTCAATATATTGATGTATAGATTTGGGGGAGGGTGATCATGAGTTGTATGTGTCTCATTCATCAGCATATCAAATTCTTTCTTACAGGCTAAGAAAGTTCTCTGCTATGAATCCAGTGAACAGATTTCTTATCCTCTGTGCTATCAGCTGAGTTTTTATTGCTTCCCACCAATCTTGCTTTGTTCTTTGTAACATGGAGCAACTGGTATATTGAATTTTTATGGCTCCTTGTTATTATTACCAAAAACTATGTTTTCACAGTTACTAATTAAAATGCTGTGCTGTAAACAGCACCCAGGCTGCTTTTGCTGTGTACACTTCCTTGGAAATATCAATTTCTAGGATGGCGGATGGAATCTGCTCCACAGATTCCATTTCTTTCCTATGCTGGGCATTCATGGCATCCATTATTTCTGTGAGTTGCTCCATGTTTTATCTGCATCTTCTCTAGACACACCAATCATGCCTTTCATTATCATATTCTCTTCTATTGTCTGACAAATTATGTGGTTGCAAGACACTCATTAGTACGCTTGGTTACTCAGTTACTATTTCAGGCACGATATCTGGGCAGCTTTTAATCTGTTTGACCTCACTGTCCAATGGCTTTTCCCTAAGCCAGCTGGACAGCTGAGGTTTCTCCTTGCCTCTGTGTCTTTCCATTTGCTTTTTGTAAAATTTCTTTTCTACATTGGCATTTGTACATTGCTTATAGTAGAAGGCTTCATCAACTGTATTGAGGACTCTTTCAGAAACACTTACTTTTCCATGATATCTCCTAGGTGGGGCTAGACTTTGGTGTTCCTGTCTGCTGCAAGACCACACCTCTGCAGCTTATTAGCAATGAGAAGTGGCTTGGTATTTGGCATAGGTTCTGGTTGTCTGGATCCAGAGTGCATCATTGGTAATCACATGGAGACCATCTCAGCCTTGTCAACAAGGACAAACAACTTATTACAACTTATGAGAAATATGTTACCTTGGCTAAATTTCTGCAGTTAATAATGACCATAGCACTTAACAGCCTAGAAATGAAAAACTGTGGTATTAATTTGGCCCTTTAATCTAAGGAATAAGATTTATACTTCTGTAAAAAAATAAAATAAACCAGAAATTTATACATAACAAATATCCACCAAATTGAGTAATTTTATCCTCTGTCGAAAGAATTTAAAAGGGATACAAAATATAGAGAAATAAAAAGAGTTGAGAAGCTATGGTCAAAGAGAAAATACAATTACCCAAGCGTTTAGATACTGGTGTGGAGGACCACCTGAGCAGCTCTCCTTGAAAGAAGAGTGAATGTCTCCATTTTGACTGAGCATGACCCTATTTATGTACAGAGCTGACTAGGACTTCTGTTTATCCTTCAATTGGCCTTAAGCAATTTTAATGCAGATTACTTTCTCTGCCCATCCTCTCTGCATATGGCACAGGTAAATGTAGGCTTCCTACCTAACTCAGCTCACAATGGTCACCTTCTTCCCACAATTCTCAGTCAATCCTCCTCAAGCCACTCCCCCACTGAATAAAAGCTGGGCGAGTCCCTGGATAGTGCTCTTGGTTCCAGAAAGCTATCTTGTTGGCTGGACCTAGAGCTCCTCAGCTCCTCGATGGTTAAAGATAAAATTTAATGTATTAATTTCGCCATGGGTTGCATGGAAAGTGGTAGATTAGAATAGACTTGATGGGATTCCAATAACATAACTTTGGGATTACAAATATTGGTTTCTTGGACTGAGATGAGGACCTGGAAGTGTCTCCTATAATTGCTGCTCTAAGTAGCCAGAATACGCAACCTTAACACAACAACCGCTTCCAGAATCACATACAGGCGACCCACTGGACCTTGCATGACCAATTTATAGGAATGGGGCAAGCTCAGTCTTTATCCACAGAAGAGAAAGAATTTAGTTTATTGATTATGAAACTGTTAAAAGATACTGGTATTAACGTGCCATCTAAGCAAATTTTTAGATTACTCATGAAATATTTAAATTTTGTCCATCTTTTCCCAAATTTGGCACACTGGCTCTCAACTGTAAGGTCCGAGTCAAACAGACTCCATGAGTCAGACAGACCATGTTAAAAGGTCAACAAAAGATTGTTAAGGTTACTATGGTTACTGCCCTACCCTCCAGAGCGTAATGTCCCTACATGCCCCACAGCTTGTAGATGTCCTTGAGATAACACAACCGAGATGATCAGTTCCTAGAATGCCAGGACCCTTCCGAGAATTGCCCTCCCCGATTCCTGCACCATCCAATTATTGTAAAGGACAATATAAACTGTCCTATCCTTTCAAATGTCAGCCCCGCTAACCTACGTGATTGGCTTCTGTAACTCTGCTTGCTGCTTTGCCGCCAAAAGTACTATATAATCCCGAGTGATCTCAGGCTCGGGGTCGCCACGGCCCAGTTGCCTGGTGACCCTGTGCTGGCACAGCTTCTAAAATAAAATCCCCTTGCTTTTGCATGAGAGGACGTCTCTTGGAGTCTTTCTTCACGCGGTGGGCTTCTCAGACCTAACACAACATTTGTGATGAAATAGGTAAAAGCATCTATGTAGCCAAAACTCAGAAAAGAAAAATTCACCCACAAGCTATAGCCACATTTAACCTGGTGAAGGAAGCTATCTGGTCCTTCCAGTGTAACAGGCCAGAAGGAATGCAGATCAGCAACAGCTTAACATTCATTACAAAGCATTCCAAGGATGCTGACCCAAGGCTAGTAAATAAGGTAATTGTCATTGAGAAGAACCCTGTTGTTACCAAAACAAAAGAATGATACCGCTGCCAGGGTCAATTGCATCCAAACAAGCTGCTGGAGAAAAGGGAACCCTGTTTAAAAAGTGCAAGTAGTCCACAAAATTCATTTTAGCAGGATATTCATAAAGAGATGAAAAACTTTTCCAGTTTATGCACAAACTCAGGTTCATTCTCCACATGTATCTCGGAAGATAACGCCCCAGAGGCTATGCTTCCCACAGTCCCTTTCTCCCCCATACCAGAGCCTGTTCAGTAACCATCTCCTTCATTCTCCACTTGTGAAAAAGCCAAAGTATTTGGAGATTAAAAAAAAAAGCCTTGCACCTTTTGCTCTTGCAAGACTTGAGGGAGAGTGTACTAGACAATGGAGCCCAAGCTCCCTATACTCTTGCTTGTTTGGATAACATAATTCAAGGCTTCCAAATGACACCAAGTAATGTAACATGTCTTGCTCACATGTGTCTGTCCCTCACACAACTCCTTCATTTTGAATTAGAGTTAAGACTACGCATATCAGAACAGGCACAGAGTATTGTGACCTGGCTCAACCAACTTCATTTTGTAAAATTTATGTACACTCCATTTTTAACCGTGCACTGTCTTGTTCTGTATGCACTGCATCCTGTCCCTAGCCTAGCTACTTGCAACCAGATAAGGTCTATTTGCTAAACCTTAACTGTGCTGTTTCCTAGAATGTGTTGACCATAAATAGTAAATAGGCTAAAGAATAAGGTCCCAAGGCCACATCTGTTTCCCAAACTTCTCTTAACATCTAACTTGTGACAACTCTGATTAATGCCAGGCTGTGTGATCTAATTGTTTTAGAACTGTAACTATATGTTAAAAATATATCATGTTTGCATATGTGGTCCCTGACCCCTGTGCAGGTTTTCCTTTGTACTCAATCCACCTGACCACCTGCTTTTGTGATTTTCAGCTTTAAAAACCCCTGCCTCTCCCTACCTCCGTGCACACCTAGTAATCTTGTGTGGGTGTACACGTGGGATACAAGCTAAAATAAAGCGCTTTTGGACTTGCCTCCTTGTCATTTGATTTTTGAGCTACAACAGTTGTCATTTGATTTTTGAGCTACAACAGTTGTCATTCGATTTTTGAGCTACAACACAGAGTAATCAAACTAGCAAAGATGAAAATCTTAAAGCTATCACTCATGAAATGTTATCTCCTCAGGTCAATATACTGACTTAAAAGCGCAGGCCCAGGCCCCCCCTATTCTTTTCATGCAGTGTAGAGAGCTGCTATGCCATTTGTGGAATTCTGTCCCAGAGGATGGTACACCCAATAAATACTTTACCCACGTACTCCAAGGTCTTAGAGAAACTTACAGCCAGTTTGTAGCAAGACTAAAAGAAGCTATAAGTAAGCAGATTCTTCACAGCACTGCAGCTAAAATGCTTGTTTGTCAATTAGCATGTGAGAATGCCAATGATGAATGTAAAAGTGTCTTAGCCCCAGTACTTCATACAAAAAATTTATCTGCTTATATTCGTGCATGCCAAAATATTGGTTCTACTGTCTACACTTCTCTCGTGGCACAGGCTGTATCTCAACACTTTGCTAATAAATTTGATGTGGTTAAATATTTTTATTTATTTATTTATTTTTTCTTTTTGAGACAGGGTCTCACTGTGCAGTTTAGGCTGGCCTTAAGCCCACTTTGTAGCTCAGGCTGGTCTTGAACTCACAGCAATCCTCCTGCCTCAGCCTCCCAAATGCTGGCCTGTGCCACCAAGCCCGGCTTCCCCCCAGTTAATTTACCTAGAACTCAGTGTCCACGTTGCATGAAAGGATTTCACTGGGCAAAAGATTGCAAATCTAAGTTTCATAAAAATGGCACAGTCTTATATAGAAATAAACCACGTGCCCAAAATGATGGCCTCAGTAGCAATAACAAAAGAAGGGTCAGTCAGTACTCCAGGGATTTGGACACAGTTAAGCCAGTTATATCCAGTTCAAATCAGACAAATGATGATCCCACTGCGAGGATGGGTGCAAGGCAGGACCCTAGGAGTCTCATACAATGAACCACTCAGAGTTCAAAATTAGATTTACTTGTGACTTCTTGCCTTAATTTGTCTGGGGGAGAAAAGCCAAATTTAATTGCACTGAGATTGCTACTCCAGTCCTTAACTCCACATATGAACCTGATAGGAATGAGCCTTTAAGCAAAAATTTGACTTTTCTCATAGTATTTTGGTTCCTAGACCTATTTGTGACATTAAAGGGAAATATTTTCTTGGACTGATGGATTCAGCAACTGATGTCACTATAATCAATAGACAATCTTGCTTGTCTGCTTGGCCAACTGGACCCACCTCTACAACTCTAATAGGCTTAGGATCTCCTCAATCTGTCTCACAGAGGGTGCTACCTCTTTCATACGTTGGTCCAGATGAACAGGAAGGTACTATAACACCATTTATTGCACCCATTCCAGTCAATCTAGGGTGCATAGACCTCATCAAATAATGGGACCCTCTCTTACTTCCTTCAAAGCCTCAGAGTTGTGTGTTACCAAATAGCAGAATGATACCTAACATGGAATATCAAGAAAGCAAAGGCTTTGCTAACAACTTGCAGTGCTGTACTCTTACAATTCCGCTTTTAATTGAACAAAAAAGACATAAAATTGAATTTATAATGAACGCCATTGATACTCTGCAGGAAAAGTTAAGGGTTTCATCAACATTGTTAAGAGAACAACTGCAATTGAGTCAACTCAAACCCACTTTATTGCAACTGCTTTTAGAATTGTTAGGAGCTGTATTAAGTAGAAGGGCTGCATTCTTTCTTGGTCTTATTAGATTGCCCTCTAATCTCCTAGGTTTGTTGTCATCGGTTAATTATAATACAGATGTTACTGTAAATCTGATTTTCACTTTTGATAAAACAAGACAGCCTATAAATTTGTTTCTCAGAATTCTAAACCTTTGCAAAAGGAATGCAAAATGATAAGAGCACAAACTAAACAAATCATTTCATGTTCTGCTCGTCAGCTCATTCCTAGGCCTATTCCTAAACAAAGCTACAATCCCAAAGCTCTTAGAGCCAATTGGTCATGGCAAATGGTTATTCAATATATTCATGGTTGTATAGATATGTGCTCACATGTGCCCCGTATTATCTGTCATACAGGTAAACAAAAGCAACGTGTTGTACAATGTCATATAATGTACAATATGTACAACGTGTCGTATGTATCAGCCTCTCCTAACTTAATGTTATAACATTAAAAGCTGATATTGGTTCTGCTCACATTAGTAAAAATATTAAGAGTTTTTTTGATGACTAGAAGATAACACATGTTACAGGGAGGCTGTATGATCCAAACATCAAATAATAATTGAACACTTATGTCTTAAACTAAAAAATCAAATAGTTAAACAAAAAGAAGGGCAAACACGGAGTCAAAACGTTGCTACATATATTTTAACTTTTCTGAATATGGCTTGGTGTGACCTCCAAACAGGTGTTTGTAATGGTCTGATATCACTTTTAAATTGGGGCCAAGGCTATGCTTATATTTCCACAGAAAATCAGTAGACATTGCGATCATCAGAGCTGTTCTATTGCTAGAGTCCAACCCACCTACACAACACATCAAGCTCTCTCCCGAGACCTGAAGCAGTGAACCTGAGAGCACATCCTCCACCTTCCTCGGAAGGCCTGCAGCAGACCCTGAGGCGCGCCACCTTGTTGGCCGCCAGGGTTTGATTCAATCACCTGAAAATCTTTTCGTTGCTATACTTGCTCTTCTAGCAGCTACAGTATGTATTCCCCTGACTCAGGGAGAGGAGTACTGGGCCTACATGTCTAATCCACCCTTACTTAGACCACTTTCTTGGATGGAGAAGGTAGACAGCCAGTCTATCTTGGTTTAGCTGTAACAGAAACTACCTACTCTTGTTAGGGCCTAGAGTTAAGATTCCAACCCCCACCATTCAAACTCACTGGCCGCAAGGGCCATTAAGAGTTAACATGGTTACAACCCCTCAGCACAGGAAGCCCCTGCCCCCTACGTGCCTAGCAGCATAGATAAGATTATACAACCCCTCAGCACAGGAAGCCCCCTGCCCCCTACGTGCCTAGCAGCCTAGATAAGATTATACAACCCCTCAGCACAGGAAGCCCCCTGCCCCCTACATGCCTAGCAGCATAGATAAGATTTACAACCAAGACCACCTGTTCTGGGAACACCTGGGGCCCCTCCAGGAATTCCCCCTCCCCGATCCCTGCACCATCCAATTATTGTAAGGGACAATAGAAACTGTCCTATCCCTTCAAGTGTCAGCCCAACTAACATACGCGATTGGCTTCTCTATACCTCGCTTGCTGCTTCCCTGCTCACTAGTGCTATATAATCCTGAGCGAACAAAGGCTCGGGGTCGCCATGGCCCAGTTGCCTGGTGACCCTGTGCCGGCACAGCTTCTAAAATAAAATCCCCTTGCTTTTACATGAGAGGACGTCTCTTGGAGTCTTACTGCACGCCGTGGGTTTCTCAGACCTAACACTCTTACTGGAGCCCAAGCAGTCAGACCCCTGCTGGCCTAATGGCCACACAGGAGATTATATTAAAAAAAAAAAAAAAAAGACTGGTAAAGCATACTTATTGAGAGGCTAATTCAGTAAGGTTACAGATTACTCTTACAGATAAGTTCATTACTCAGTCAGCTCCAGATATTAGAAAAGAGCTATAAAAGATAGCTTTGCTCTAGGCAACTTACTTGATATTTGATAGGACACTAAGGAAACAATGTCCTATAAACACAACTGGGAGAAAACTAGGGAGAGAAAACAAAGAGAGAAAAAAATGGCTGCCTTTGTGGAGGCCTCAAAACAGACCCCAAGTTTGATGCTCTGGACTCCAAGAAGAGCTCAATGACGATGAGGTTCACCTGCTATTGCCAGGCCAACATAAGAGGGACTGCCTTAAGAAGCCCACAAGCCATGCCCTTGTTAGGTGCGAGAAGCCTTTTCGAAGAAAGACTTCAAGAGACATCCTCTCATGCAAAAGCAAGGGGATTTTATTTTCCATGAATGCAAGGGGCTCCCTGAATGCACAGGGACTGAGAGCCCTGAGCTGACCGTGGGCTGGGTTTTAAGCCGGAAGACAAAGGGAGGAGGGGTTTTGCAAGGGGGGTTACAGAAGCGAATGGCATTGGTTAATTTAAATGACTCCTTTTACAATTATTGGTGGGGATACTTACGAGGAAGTTTAGAGTTGAGCTGTGAGGATGTTTCCTAACATGGACAGCAGATCTTTGGTCAGGGCACATCTCGCAAATTCCTTTACCTCTTTGTCAGGATTACCTAAGGGGGAGAAGTATGCGGGAACGCAAGATAGGGACATAGATCAGTCTGCAGCAAGTTAGGACATGCAAGTTGGGACATGTCCCTAGTCCAGGAAATTTCTGTACTGGGGCCATGTAGGTAAAAATCTCTCTTATACCCTGACTGCTAAGGCAGCCACAAGAAGTGAGACTGGACTCTGAGGCAGAGGCCCCAGAGCTCAGATTCAGGTTCCTAGATGGTCTAGTAGGACTGAAGGGCCTTGGGCGTGCCTCCTCCCTCTGGACAGACGGTCTCTAACTGTCATCTTATCAGAGGATCCCTGAGTAATCACAACTAAAGGAAGAGCAGCCCAACCTATTGCTGGACATTGGCACAGGTCTCTATGTCCTTCTCTAGCCCTGACCTTCCTTCCAGTCATTGTACTTAATAGAAACAGACTTTAGACGATGTGGTGCTTTAGCTATAACTGAGGCACTGCAGTATATTCAGGTTGGTTACTAAAAAGATGATGATGAGACTGACGTTTTACAAATGCAATCTATTGTTCTTGTACAAGACTTAAAAGGTATTTCATTGGTTCAATCTGACTAAATGCTGTGTATCTCATGATAAGTGTATTCCTGGTTGATTTCTGATGCAACACAGGTATTTCAAGCTCATAGTTAATACAGGCGTAATGTGTCTTAATTAAAGCTAGAGAGATTTATAGCAAACTGTCAGGCTCCATGAATTAAGAGGTCTATGTGTGACTGAGTTACAATTGCTAGGTCTCAAAAAGTTTATAAATGTAACTGTTAGCTGGAATGTTCATGCTTTGATTATATGTGCTCTAATTTCTCAGAAAATTTGTTCTTTCGTAGAAGATACAAAAACCTAGGTAATCATGTGGGTAAAACCTATAGTAAATATGCTAGATTAAGATTCCTCTAACTGGGATCCACCAGATGTTGTCTATAGAGACACATATTAAGGTCTTAGAACTAAAAGTTACATCTTGTTCAGTGGATTCCAATGTCTGACACAAGCTGCAGAAGTTAGAAGGGTTTGCAGGAATAAATTTGTTTGAGTTGAGGTGCTTCATAGGAGAAAGGATATAGAATGCAATTATAGATGGAAAATAAGAATGGCGATACTAGCAGCCTGTTGGAACGAAGGCCAGTCCAGAAATGGAAAAAATTATGTTTTCCTAGATCCGGACAGAGAGAAGGGACATTTCAAGGGAAAATGTCTAAAGCTGCTGGAGAAAGAAAAAGAAAGTGTTCATGCTGGAGTCAGAGGACGTTTCCGACTGAGGTGGTTATGCATCTTCCAACTCAGCCTGAGAAAACCCATGTTAACTGCCAATATAAGGAGAAAGCCTGTGAAACTTTCAATAGATGCTTATGCAGATTTGTTGGTTGTGATACAGCCAGTGGCCCCACTTGCCAACTGGAGAGTACTTGGTGTTTTCCCTATTTCTGGCAATTTATGTGCCCCAGTAATAATAGGAAAGGCCAGTTTGCTTGAAACAATACACTATGGCCATGGAAGATGAAAAAGGGATTAAAACCCCACATTTAAGAGATACCTGCTAATGGACCTACAAAAAGTTCTAACTCATCTTTTTCATAATTGTCCTGTTGTGATTATTTGACCCATGCATATTTGTTTCTTTGGCTTTGTCTTCTCGAGATTCAAAGCTGTAGTGAAAATGCCTGTTCTCTTCTGAGGGCTTTTAGATAGAAACTCTGAAGAATATATCCGACTGCCGATCAACAACGACGACCCCTTTCAGCTTGAGGAAGGCAGAGCTGTCAGAGCCCAAATCCTAAACTGCAGTTCGGGTTATTTCTTCAGAGAGGGAAATGTTGTAGGCAGCGGAGTTAGATAGAAATATTCTAGGCAGCCAGACAGGGCCAGGCCCTCAAGGAGACAAGATGGCAGGCAGGGTGACTTTGCAACTTAGAAGAGACAGATGCTCCCTGTGGGCCACACCTCAAGACCAAGACAAAAAAGGACAGCTCAAGAATGTGTCAGGGAGTATTCTCAGCCAAACAACAGCTACAGGTTATGTGACCAGAACTAACATTGCTCCAGCTTCTTCAAAGCAAAGAAGGGGGAACTGTGGAGGACCACCTGAGCAGCTCTACTTGAAAGAAGAGTGAATGTTTCCATTTTGACTGAGCCTGGCCCTATTTATGTACAGAGCTGGCTAGGACTTCTGTTTATCCTTCAATTGGCCTTAAGCAATTTTAATGCAGATTACTTTCTCTGCCTATCCTCTCTGCATATGGCACAGGTAAATGTAGGCCTCCCACCTAGCTCAGCTCACAATGGTCACCTACTTCCCACAATTCTCAGTTAATCCTCCTCAAGCCACTCCCCCACTGAATAAAACCCATCTTCATGGCAGGACTTAGAGCCCCTTGCCTCCCCAATGATTGAAGTATAACTTAGTGTCTTTTTTTTT
>PVKA01051294.1:0-12273 GCA_004027165.1 Ctenomys sociabilis
AAGAAAGATTTGTTCTAGTAGTGTTTGGACAGACAATCATATCTGCATTTGTACTATGAATAACCACTATAAAGACAACAATATGCAATATATTAATTAGTGTAACTGTCCTACTAACCTGTTTTGAAACTTATTGTTATTTGTTTCTCAATAAAATTAATAAAAAATAAAAAATTGATACATGCTACTAAATTTACATAATGTTCACATCAACAGAATGAAGAAACAAAATCATAGCATCATTTCCAGACTTGCACAAAGCTATATAAACAATTGAAAATCCTATGAAAACAGTGCACAAAAGGTCAACAAAGAATAAATAAATCTCAACATGATTATATTCATATATATCAAACCAAAAATTTTCTGTGTACTCAATATGAAAATGTAAAAATTTGTCGCATAAATATCTAGAGCTGGATAAAAGTGTTAACTGTCACCACCTTATATAGTTATGAAATTTCAAGTCAGAACAATCAGTTAAAAGAACATATGAAAGGATATTTAATATATTTTCATTTTTGCAGATGATAGCATTATGGAAACAAAACTCAAAAGACTTCTTCAGAACATTATAAAAACAAATTAACTGGTTTATAAAGTGCATTTTCTGATAATCATCAGAGCCTGACCAAATGCCAGTAGCTAAGGATTTTGAAATATTAAGTCACAAATCAATCCCAGATAATAGCTAAAGAAACAAACAAATATATACAAATGCCAAGTAATTTCAAGCAAAAACAAGTGAAGAAAGTTTAAAAGAAAATTGAGTACAATTCTTCATAATGATCTCCACACAGGTAAACACTATCAGGGCTTTACAAGCTGCTCCTCCTATGGTTACTGAGTATCACTAGCAGAGGGTAAGGCCAATCAGTTCTCCACTCCTCTTACATCTCCTTTTAGCATCTCCATGACACCGGAAGCAAGAGTCTCAAACATGTCCCTGACACCAGAACACATCCTGAGATGCATGCTGTCTCAGTTTCCTCTGTCCATCCAGGTCTGGATCTGCAAGAAAGTCTTTTTACCAGCCTGAGAATGTATACAAACCTACTGTGATT
This sequence comes from Ctenomys sociabilis, assembly GCA_004027165.1. NCBI lineage: Eukaryota > Metazoa > Chordata > Mammalia > Rodentia > Ctenomyidae > Ctenomys > Ctenomys sociabilis. The sequence continues at coordinate 1,065 of PVKA01051294.1, forward strand.
TTTCTGAATGGTGGAACTGTCTGCTGGCCCTGCTGTTCCCTAGGACCCTGATAGCACATTGCTGGGTCCTGCCTGCCAGCTTGCTCCACCTTGTCATGATTTTCTTACCTGTTATCACCTCATGCCTAGCTCAGCCCATGTGCTTTGCAATTACTATACACAAATATATCTCTGCTACTATAATTATAACAAGAAAATAATACCAAAAATATTCCATATGAGGTAATAAGTGTTGTTCAACCCCAAGAATCCAGGTACCATCATTCTACATGGTATGAAGAACCTGGAACTTAGCAATTGGCAGAATGAGAAGAAACCAGTGTAAAACCATGCTAAAAAGTGGAAACAATTTTCATACAAACTCCTAATGTATGATTTGTACTATTATATAACAATAGACTTTGCTCCTGTGAGCTGACGTAAAAAATCAATAGTTACCAAAATTTGTCAATTTCTAAATATTTCTTGAAATTGTTATTATTGCCAATTGTACTACTGTAGCTAGGATAGCACATCTGTTTTAACCATTTGTTCTCTCTTGGGTAATAATATTGGAAAGCAGCAGAATAATAACCTCAGCAAAGCCCTACACTTAAGAGAGAGTGCAGTGACAAACAGAAACCAATCTCTCTCTCTCTCTCTCTCTCTCTCTCTCTCTCTCTCTCTCTCTCTCTCTCTCTCTCTCTGTCAATTAATTGAAAAGGCATAAACTTAGGACAGACATAAACCAAGAATTTGCAACACACAGAAGATATTCCTGAGTATTCCTAGAGTAGTCCTGATAGTGGTGATGTAGCAACCTAGTTTCAAAATTTCTCAAGGACTATCACAAAAACCAAAATAAAGTTTTTTTTTCTGAAATAGAAAATGGAAAGATGAAGGAGAAAATGCAATCATGGGCAATTTGAAATAAGTACAGGAGACAATAGCATTTAAGAAATTAGAATTCAAACATCTGAAATTTCTAAAATGATTGCAACTGAAGTAAAAAAATAATTGAAGATGGGTATAGAAGAAATCAGATCAGAAATAATCTCTCAGGTAAGAAAAGAAATAACTGTAGGAATTGCTGAGAATATCAGAATAAAACATTTATAAATAGAGTAGTATAGAAAAATGATATAAACTTTGAATGTACAACATACAGGAAAGAAATAGCACCTATGAAACACATTAAAAGAGATATCCAAGAAATTAAAATTTCATCAAAAAAACTGGCCAAACCATGTGAATGAAACTTAAGATGGATTTAAACACCTTGAACCCATCATAATAGCTGGAAAACAGGAAAGGAAAGACCTTTTAAAAATAAAAGGGAGCCAGGAAAATAATAATTCAATAGCTGCAAGATGATACAAAAATGAAAAACATAAAAGTCATAGGTGCCAATAAAAATGGTGTCAACACAGATATCATAAAAGATTATTTGTGAAAGTAATAGCAGAAAACTTCTGAAGCATGGGAGAAGAATATGACATGCCTTTAAGTGAAGCATATTGAGCTCCAATTAACATCAACCAAATAAATCTACGCCAAGACGTAAATCGAGGCCCCAGAAATTGAGCAGGGGAAAAATATATTAAAAGCTATTAGAGAAAAGAAGCAGATTATAGAAAGAAAATCCCAACAGAATCACAACAGATTTCTCAATACAAACTACCAAGTCAAAAGGAGCTTGGAGTGAAGAATTTCATGTTCTGAAAGAAACCAACTTCAAACTCAGATGATGTGCCCTGCAAAACTATTTTTCAAAATTATTGGAGAAATAAAATACTTCTATGAGGAAGAACAATTAAACACAGGACCACCAAACCAACCTTTAAAAAAGTACTATAACACATTCTAGAAAGAGATAAAAATGACAATAATTTGAAGAACACCAACAGAAAGAAACCACCAGACAGGGCAAGCAATTAAATTGGGGGAAAAGTAGGGAACTGGTGGAAGAAAACTAAAATGACAGAGATAACCCAGTATATATCATTTGTAATGATTAATGTAAATTGCCTCGACTCACTAATTAATAGACTGGCAGAGGGGATCAAGAAACAAAACTGTAACTGTCCTACTATGTGTTTTGCTCTATGAAAAAAACACAAGGGCTGGCAAGAGAGCTCCATGCATTAAAGTGCTTGCATAGGCAGACGTAGGGATCTGGTTCGAACCCCTGCATGCTGTGCAGGCCCCACACCCTGGGCACACTGAGGTGGTGGCTGAGACTGGGCGTGGGAGGGCACACCTGTAATCCCAGTGCTTGGAGTCTGAAAACAGGAGAATTATTACAAGTCCAGTCTGTGTAGTGAGACTCTGTAGACACTGTGCTAAACAAAAATAAAAACTACACATTTCATTAAAAATAATTTATAAACTTAAAGTCAAAGGATAGTAAACAGTACTTCATGCACCAGGGACTCAGAAAAAAGCATGGGATAGCTCTTCTGACTACTGCAATGTAAAATTCAAACCTACAATGATTAAAGGAGATAATTCTTGAAGCCATGGGGCTAGAATTAATAATGTCTGTAAGTATAATATCATGTATGCACCTTGTACGATACCAAAACATTATGAAAATAGTTTGCAATGTATTAATTTATTGAATCTATCTTATTAAGGTGTCTTCAAACTGTCTCATTGGTATTTGTACTTCAATAAAATAAAAAATAAATAAAAAAGAATTAATGAACAGAAACCAAAATCCACAGAAAATCTTTTGAAGAATCAGTAACAGGGATCTCATCTTATTGAAAAGGTTTTGTACATGAAAAGAAATCACTAACAGAGTGGGTGAAAACACACAAAATGAGAAAAAAAATCTTAAACAACAATCATTCTGACAAAGAATTCCATCAAGAATATATACACGCCTAAAACTAAATAAGGCCTCCAGAATTCAAGACCCAGTCTGAAAATGGGCATCTGAGGTGAATACACACTTCTCAGAGGAAAAAATACAAACAGCAATTAAGTACATCAAAAAAATGTTCAACAGCACTAGTCATTCGAACAATACAAACCATAACACTGCTGAGATTACTTCTCACTCCAGAAAGAAAGTCAGAGTCCAGAGTGCTAACCATTACACAATGGAACCATCCAAAAAGAAAGTGTAACAAAGATATCAACTAATAACAATTGCTAGAAAGGTTGTGTGGAAAAAGAAACCATTCTGGGATCAGGGAGATAGATCAGTGGAACAAGTAATTCCCTGGACAGTGCAAGTTCCGAATCTAGTCCCTTGAAACCACACACAACACACACAAAAAGGAACTCTTCCACCCCACTTTTGGAGGAAGTGTAGACTGCTACAACCTCTGTAGATATTGCTGGCAGGATTCCTCCAAAACCAAGGATTTGAAGTCCCATTCATTCAGCCATTCACCTTTTGACTGTTTTTTCCAGAAGAATGAAGAACATCATACCACAGTGATACATGTGTATCCATATATACAGCAGCTACATTTTTTATTATTATTCTTTTAAAATTTTATTTCATTTTTTTGGATTGTAAAAAAACATAACAAAAACAAAGTGAGAAACAGTAGCATACCATGGCGATTACTTTCAGAGCAATAATGGCAAATTGACAATGGTTGTTATATTACATATACTTATCAAATCTGCTGCTTAGATTTAGAGGTATAGGTTTGCAAGATTGTAGAATTAACTGAACACTAATTCTTGCTTTCAATAAACCTTAATATTTTTTCTTGAGCTTTTTAGTTTATTCTTTATAATTTATTTTAAATAGAGTATAATAATAATTGAAAAGACATTAGAGATGGTGAATAGTTAGAAGAATAAGATGAGAGGTATTCAACTGTGGCTTTTGTTTCACACAATGCTGTTTTCAGTATAGTTGCTCAGATTGTAGATATTGCCATATTGACTTAGTCAAGGTGAAAATGTTATATATAACTCCTGTTTTCAAAAAAATGATGGAGGGCCAAGGAGATCACTCATTAGAATGAATGCATCCCTGGCAAGCTCAAGGTCCTGAGTTCAATCCCCGGTTCTGAAAAAAACAGGATATTAGCAATACAATAATCTCTGCTACTCTGTATATATATTTGCATGATTTTACCCCTTCCTTCTTTATCCAATATTTTCTCCTTTTCCCATCTTCATTCTTTATTCTTTATCTTTACTTTCTTTCAATTTTGCTATATCTATTATACCTTTCAGATTTTGTTTATTGTTTAAGGTTTTTTCTACTAAGGAGTCAATATCATATCTACACATGTGGGTGTGATTTAATTCACTTATGACTGTAGCCTATAGTTGCATTTAACTTACCTATAAAGCCCTCAAGTCTGTCTTTATTTGTAGCTGAATAATACTCCACTGTACAAAAATATGATAAATTTTTCTTTACATTCCTCAGGCGATGGGCATTTTAGTTGCTTCTAGGATTTGACTATGACAGATTGTGCTGCAGTAAACATAGGTGTTCATATATTGTTGTGATATGTTTTCAGTTTTTCTTAAATACCCAGCAAAAGAATAGTTGGGTTAATTGGAACTTCCAGTTCTAGTTTTTAGAGAAGTCTCCATACTGATTTCCATAGTGATTGTACCACGCTACATTTCCACTAACATTGTAGAATGGTTCTTTTTTCCCCATCACCTCTTCAGAATTTATTATTAACTGATTGCTTTATGAAAGCCATACTTTCTGGTGTGAGCTGCTATCTCACTGTTGTTTTAGCTTGCATTTCTTGACTGGTAAAGTAGAACATTTTTTCATGTTTTTATTACTATTTCTATCTTCCTCTGAGAATATATATTCACTTCAGATACCCATTTTGATTGGATCTTTGAATTTTGGAGGCAATTTTTTAGGTCTATATATTCTAGATGGAAATATTTTGTCTGAGTTATTGTTGGTTAAGACTTTTTCCCAATTCATGGGTTGTCTTTTTGCTCTGTTGCTTATTCCTTCTGAAATGCAGAGACCTCCCAATAGGATGATATTCCAGTTGTGGATTCTTTGTATTTCTCACATAGTTTGAAAATTGTTCATGAACTCTCCTCCTATCCCTACATCTTCAAGATTTCCACTTTCTATTCCAGTAGATTTACTGTTTCTGTTTTAATGTTTAGATCTTTAACCCATTTTGATTTTAGTTTAGTGTATGGAGATAGATCCAGTTCTAGCTTTAGTTTTCAGGATATAGAGCCAGTTTTTCCAGCACCGTTTGTAAAAGAAAGTACTTTCCTTCCAGTGTATGTGTTTGGATTCTTTGTCAAAGATAAGATAGCTAAGTGTGTTTGTAGTTGTATCTGTATCTTCTGATTTGTTCCACTGATACTTGGGTCTGTTTAATCTTTTTTTTAAATAGGTTGCTGCTTTTCATAGTAGCTTTGTAGTATAATTTCATGTTTCAAATCAGGGATTGTGATGCCTCCTGTCTTGCATATTTTGGCCAGGATTGCCTTTGCTCTTATAGGAATTATCCATTCCAAATAAATTCTAGGAATGTTTTCTCTAGACCTGTGAGGTATGTTGGTGGTATTCTGATTGGGATTGCATGAAACTTGTATAATAATTTTGGGAGTTTGGCTGTTTTCACAAGTTGGTTTTTATTATCTAAGAGTAAGGAATATCTTTCCAGTCTCTGAAATTCTCACGAATTTTTCCTTTTGGAGTATTGTAGTTTTTATTGTATAGATCCTTTACTTCCTTTGTTATATCAATTCCTAAGTGTTTCATGTTTTGGGGTGCTATTGCGAAAGTAGTTTTTCATTAATTTGTTTCTCAGTGAGTTATCTGTATAGAAGAATGCTATTGATTTTCATGGGGGATTGATTTTGTATTCTGCAGTATTACTGAATTTGTTTATTAATTCTAGAAGCTTTCTGGTGGAGTTTTATGGGTTTTCCATGTAGAATATCATGTTGTCTAAAAATAATGACAGTTTAATTTCTTCCTTACCTACTAAGGAAAAACTAAAAATTCTTTTAGTTGTCTTTCTTATGAACCAGCTCTGGCAAATATTTCCAGAACTATATTGAATAGGAGTGATGATAGAGGACATCTTTGTCTTATACCTGATTTGAGAATAGTGCTTCCAGTTTTTATCCATTTAGAAGGATATTTGCTGTTGATTTGTCATAGATACCTTTTTTCTGATTGAGGTAAAGGCCACCTATTCCAATTTTCTGTAGGCCTTTAATCATGTGGGAGTGTTGAACTTTGTCAGAGGCTGTTTCTGCATCTATTGAGATGTTTATGTGGTTTTTGGTTTTGGCTCTATTGATATAGTGTATTACATTCATAGATTTATCTATGTTGAACCATCCTTTCATTCATGATGAATCTGACCAGTTTATAGTCTTCCTGATGAACTGTTACATTCTGTTTCCTTGTATTTTCTTGAGGATTTTTGCATCTATGTTCATGATGAGATTGGTCTATGATTCTCTTTTTTGTTTGAGTATTTTTCTAGTTTTGATATTTTTATGGATTGTGTCTAGTTGTCCCGCCAAACCTCACGTAAGTCATTGTGTGAACTTCGAGTTTGTGATTAACTCATGATCCACTGAGATTAGGGGTGTGAGCTGCTGGTATTATGGGTGTGAGTTCTACACTCAACCTGGGCAGATAGTTTGAATGGAACTTAAGGGAGTTCCATTACTCTCTGTTGCCATTGTTTCTGTTACTCTTCTCTTTTTGCTCTTGCTGTTTTTCTGTCTCCCAATGCCATGAACTGTTGGCCACGGTCATTTGCCAGTCTGCATTGGAGCCTGTTGTGCATAGATTGAAACCTCCAGTAACTTTGAACTAAATGAATGTTTTTTTTTTTTTTTCCTTTATTATGCTTGTCTAGTATTTGTTACAGCATTGAGAAAGAGTAAGTGAGACAGGTATTACTGAAATGCTTGCCTCCAGGAATGATTTTAGGAGTATTGCTTCCTTTTTAATTTAAAATGTTTGGGGATTATTGGGATTAAATTTTCTCTAAATTTCTTGTAGAATATGGTAGTTAGTCCACCAGGACCTGTGATTTTCTTTGTTGGTAAGTTTTTTATTACATTTTCAGTTTTGTTTCTCATTATTGTGTTATGCAGAATTTGTACATCTTCTTGACTGAGTTTTGACAATTTGTATGTATCTAGGAAACTGTTATTTTCTCTGTATTGTCCCTTCTGTATGAGTAAGAATTTTGGAAGTAGGTATTGTTGATCTTCTGAATTTCTCTAGGGGGTGTAATGATTTCACCCTTTTCATTCCTTCTTGCATGAATTTGTTTTTATCCCTTTTTTAGTGAGGTTGGTATATCAATTTTATTTAACCTTTCAATGAACTAGTTCTTTGATTCATCAATTCTTTGTAGTGTTTTCTTTATCTCAGGTGCATTAATTTCTTCTGTACTATACATAATTTCCTGCCTTCTTTGGGCTTTTGGGTTGATTTGCTGTACCTTTTCTAGATGCTTGAGGTACAGAATTATGGCATTGATTTGTTCTCACTCTCTTTTCCTAATGTGTGACTTTAGTGCTATAAACTTCTCTCTGAGAACTGCTTTCATTGCATCCCAATAATTTCTGTAAGTTGTGTTTCAATTTTCACTGAATTGTAGATTTTGTTTAATTAGTTCTGTAATCCATTGGTTGTTGAGAATGGTATTATTTAATTTCCATGTGTTTCTGGGGTTTTGGTAGGAGGTCTTTTGTCTTTAAGTTCCAGTTTCTTTTCAGAGTAGTCAGATAATATGCATGGGACAATTTCTGTTATCTTGCATTTACTTAAGCATGATCTATGGACTAGTATGTGGTATATTTTAAAGAACATCCAATTTGCACCTGGAATGTACGTGTATTCTGATGCTATTGGGTAGAGCACTCTAAATGTCCACCAAGTCCAGTTGTCCAAAGTTTCGTTTAGTTCTGCTACATGTTTGCTAATGTTTTGCCCAGTTTTAATGGTGTTTTTCCTTTCCTGCATAGCACTCTGAATGCTTTTCATGCATTTTTTTATTTCCTATATCATTAATTCAAGGTTTCCATAATGTTCTTATTCTCTCCTTTTTTTTTTTTAATCAATGTCTTATTAGAAACACTTAGTAATTCTTTCATTAGAGTTATTTCATTTTTTTTAACCTGGGAGATTATTTCTGATCTGGCTTCCTCTAACCTTCTGCTGTTATGTTTCTACTTCAGTTGCTTTAATTTCAGAGATTTCTGCTGTGTGACTTCAAATTTTTTCTATGCTGATATCTCCTGGCTTTGTTCTGCATGAGATCGGGGTCTAAGGTTGCATTTTGTTCTTTCTTTTTGTCATTTTATATTTCGTGGAGGATTATTTTTGTTTCTTTGATAGCTTTTTGTGCAAATTTGATAGTAGATAACTGTATCAGATCAACCAGTACCTCTCTGTAAAGGGTCTGTTCTTTAACAATCTCTCCTGTGTAAGAAATTCTTGTTTTGAGTGTGTACCTAGATTTTGCCTTCTGTATTGGATTGACAGTCATATATTATTTCAACTTGGCACTGTCCTCCATCCTTTAATATAGGACCTGGGTTAGGTTATTAACCAAGAGCCTCCCAATGTTATTACTCAATGGAGAACATATAGTTAAAGCAGATATACTACCCTAATACAGTCATATAATTACCAATACTAATAGCAGCTAGTGAAATTTAGAAATTGACAAACTTTTAGGGGTTGGGGAGATGACTCAGTGGAATAAGCACTTCCCTGGCAAGCACAAGGGCCTGAGTTAAATCCTTGGTTTTGAAAAAAAAAAAAAAGACGAACTTTTATAACTAATGGTTTTTGTACTTTAGATCATAAGAGCAAACAAAGTAGATCATAAATTTGGAATTTATATTTAAACTAGTGTTTTTGTGTTCTGTCTAGGCACCACTCCTTCATGTATCTGAAGTCTTCTAGGCAGACTAGTTCACTGAAGCTACCTCTTGCCACCTCTGTGTGATGAGGATTCTCAGCTTAGGTACGAATCTCAGACTGGGTTTTGCTATGCTGAGCAGTTGACTCAGCTCACCAAGTCTAGTTCCACCAAACTCAAACTGGAGCAGCATGGGCTAGCTTCTGGACTCAGACCCTTCTAGCTGTGCCCCACAGCACTGGACTGGCTGGGCCTGGCTTGCTGGGCTTAAGTCATCTTGGAAAAAACACAAATGCCAATCACCTGAAAAAGGGATAAAAATGATGTGGTATTTTTACATAATTGAATATTACACAGCTATAAAACAGGTAACCTCAATGATTGTGTAGGTAAATGGATGCAGCTATAGATCATACTTACAAGTGAAATAAATCAGACCCACATGCATAAACATAGTATTTTCTGCCTAGTGTAAAAATCTGAAAGAGTAAAGAAAATGTGAAAAGTGCAAAAATATACTAAAAGGGATAAAAGCAGCAAAGGAATAAATAATTGAGATGAAGGAAAAAAGAAAACAAAGGAAAAAAAGGAAAGGAAAAAATGTATGTTTATATACAGAATAGCTTAGACATTTGTACTACTAATTTTTATGAGTTTTTTTTAAGGTATCAGTTAACGCTTAAAATTTTTACTTTGACCAGTTTTACATGCTTTTATATAGTAACTTGAGAAACTGCATTGGAGACAATAATGTGCTAAATAACAATCATTGTTAAATATTTATTATCTTATTTTTCTTTGATATAGTATATGGTTTCTAATGTCTTAACTACTATCTTTCTATTATCTTTAAAATAAAAAACTAAAAAGTTGTGTATTGAAGGTTTGTGTTTTTCACTTCTAAATCATGTTGTTTTGCAACTGTACTTAGCAAGGTAGACATGGGCCTTTCTCACCTGTAGAAATGCTAATCACATTTCAGCTATAAATTAAATCTGATTTTCAAATTCTATACTAGTACTTCTAAGTTCACACACACACATACACACACACACACACACACACGCACACACGATAGGTACCTCTGAATTTTGGAAACCAACACTATTTGATTTTAGCGTGTACTTTTATAATTCTGTCTGTCTAATTTCTTTCTTTTTTTTTCTTGGCAGAACTGGGGATTGGGATGCCTCCTGCCTTGTCTTGATTGGCCAAGATTGCCTTTGCTATTCTAGGTCATTTGTGGTTCCAAATAAATTTTAGGATTGATTTCTCTATATCTGGTAGGTATGTTGGTGGCAGTTTGATAGGGATTGCATTAAATCTGTACAGCAATTTTGGGAGTATGGCCATTTTCACGATGTTGGTTCTTCCTATCCAGAAGCATGGAATATCTTTCCATTTTTTGAAATCCTCTATAATCTTTTTTCTTAGGGTGTTGTAATTTTCCGTGAAAAGATCATTGACTTCCTTGGTTAGGTGAATCCCAAGGTATTTCATTTTCCGCTGTGCTATTGTGAAAGGTATTGTTTCTATAGTTTCCCTTTCAGTGTGTTTGTTATCTGTATAGAGGAATGCTATTGACTTCTGCATATTGATTTTGTATCCTGCTATGCTACTGAACTTCCCTATCAGTTCTAGTAGTTTCTTGGTGGAATTATTGGGGTCTTCCAAGTAAAGTATCATGTCATCTGCAAATAGTGATAATTTAACTTCTTCTTTTCCTATTCTTATTCCCTTTATTTCTCCCTCTTTTCTAATGGCTGTTGCTAAGGATTCCAAGACTATATTGAATAGGAGGGGTGATACAGGACATCCTTGTCTTGTACCTGATTTAAGAGTAAAAGATTTCAGTTTTTCCCCATTTAGGATTATATGAGCTTTTGGGTTGTCATACATGGCTTTTATCAAGCTAAGATAGAGTCCATCTATTCCAATTTTCTGTAGGACCTTGAACATGAATGAGTGACCACATAGGAAATATAAAGTTCTTGTGTTGGTATATAAGTCTTGATCTACCTAGGTCTTAACCATCCAGCAGAAAAGTATAAAAATGAAGTATACATCATGAGCGCATAATATTAAGCTGAGCTGTAAATGGATATGGTCTACAATTTCTTTGAATAACTCACTACAGTTGCAGAACGCTGGACTGTGTTGGATGGTGGTGTCGAGTTCAAGCACCTAAGTTAGTTGAATGTCAATGGAGTGCCCACTTTTGACAGGTGTAGACAAAGGAAGGGTTGTAGAAAGAAAAATATCATGATGTGTGTGTATAGACAGTACAGTTGGGATAGATAACGCTGTGCTTCTACATAATTCTATGAGAGGCAAGATCTGCACTAATGGTGGTTGGA
>PVKA01051295.1:0-12236 GCA_004027165.1 Ctenomys sociabilis
TATACTCCTTTTTTGTCTAGACCTGTGAAAGATAAGCACTCCATTGTCATTAAACCAATTTAGGTCCCTGAACTTGCCGAAAAAATCCAACACATTCCAGCATTCCACAATAATGGTGAGTTATCTGAAGAAGTTGTTGACTATAGCCATTATGGCCCCACATTATATACCTCATTTTTATTTTTTATTTATTTTTTTTTTTTGTCTTTTTGAGACAGGGTCTCACTATGCAGTTCAGGCTGGCCTTAAGCTCACTTTGTAGCTCAGGCTGGTCTCGAACTCACAACAATCCTCCTGCCTCAGCCTCCCGAGTGCTGGGATTACAGGCATGCACCACCATGCCCGGCTATACCTCATTTTTATACTTTTCTGCTGGATGATTAAGACCGGTATAGATCAAGCCCTGTATACCAATAGATGTAACTTTTGTTTCTGATGAGGTCAGTAAAGTCCCCTCAGGGTTTATCTTCTAACCCTATTCCTTACTCTGTAAGAAAAGTATAAAAATGAGGTATGTAAATGGCTATAGTCAACAACTTCTTCAGATAACTCACTATTATTGTGGAATGCTGGAATGTGTTGGATTTTTTTGGCAAGTTCAGGGACCTAAATTGGTTTAATGACAATGGAGTGCTTATCTTTCACAGGTCTAGACAAAAAAAAGGAGTATATAAAGGAAGAATTATGATGTGTGTGTATAAACAGTACAGTTAGGATAAATATGTCGTGTTTCTGCATAATTCTATGAGAAGCAGGATTTTCACTAATAATGGTTGGACTGGATATTATGTTGGCTTCTAGTACTATGGACAGATACTTTGTCTGTGTCATCCATGTGGATGAGTCAGGGCCAATGCTTGACCAGTGTGCTCTTTATGACAGCCTGAGAGAAAGTTTTCTTTCCATGTGACTCTCCCCAGGCACACTATACATCATCAGTCTCTCTCTTCTGTGGCTCCATAATATCGTGAAAACTGAGTTTCATGATGTTACAGTACAGGTTATCCTATGCCATGAGTCCTCACCAGCCTTAAAAGGCTAGGACCAAAATGTTGGCTGGCCGTGTGGCTCTTCTATTTCTCCACTTTTAATTTGTGAATTTAGGTTGTTAAACATCCAGACAAAAAGCTAATTAGTACCCTGCAGCATATGCCATTCAGTTTGCCCTAACTATCTGACTCAATTGTTTTTAGTTGTTGTACATTTCTATTTGTATTTCTTCTTTTGACTTCTTATACTAGGGAGACTGTATGATATTTGCTCATGTGTGTCTGATATATTTCACTTACAAGTATATGTACGAGTGGCATCCACTTCAACATAAATGCTTCAGGAATATCATTCTTTATGGTTGAGTAATACTCCATTTCAGAAAATACCACAACTTTTTCAACCATTATTCATGTGACGGACATCTTGGTTGTTTGCAAGATTTTGCTATCACAAATTGTGCTGCTATAAGCATAGATGCACATATATTACTATAATAGAATTATTTAAGTTCCTCTGGGAAAATTCCCAGTAGGGGGATAGTTGGCTTGAATGGGATTTCCAGTCCTACTCTTTTGAGGGGTCTCCACACTGGTCTCCACAATGGTTGTACCAGTCTACATTCCCACCAGCAGTGGAGAAGTGTTCCCTTTTCCCCACAACCTCTCCAACATTTGTTGTTGGTTGATTTCTTTATGATAGCTATTCTTTCTGGAGTGAGATGGTGTCTCAGTGTTGTTTTTATTCGCATTTCATGGATGTCTAGTAATGTGGAGCATTTTTTCATATATTTATTCGCTTCTTTAATTTTGTCTGCTGAGAAGTGTGTATTCATCTCAGATGCCCATTTCTGAATTGAGTCTGTAAATTTGAGGGCCCTGTTATATCTTAGTTCTTTATATATTGTAGACAGCAAACCTTTTGTCAGAATGCTTATTACTTAGGATTTTTTCAAATTTGTGGGTTATCTTTTCACTGTGTTGACAATTTCTTTTGACTTGAAGAATCTCCTCAAGAAGAGTTGATACCAGTTGTGGATTCTTTCAAGTGTTTCCCGTGCAAATATATGTTTGTTCATGAACTCTTTCCCTAATCCTATGTCTTCAAGAGTTTCTCCTACTTTCTTTTCCAGCAGACTGTTTCTGTTTTAATGATTGGATCTTTAATCCATTTTGACTTTAGCTTGGTGCATGGTGATAGAGCTGGGTCAAGTTCTAGTTTTCAGCATGTAGAGAGCAAGGTTTTCCCGCACCATTTGTTAAAGAGGCTATCTTTCTTCCAGTGAGCTTGTGTAGCCCCTTTGTCGAAGATCAGATGGCTGAGTGTGTTTGTAGATGCCTCTGTGTCTTCTAATCTATTCCATTGATCCTCAGGTCTATTTTGTTGCCAGTACTATGTTGATTTTATTACAGTGGCTTTGTAGTATAAGTTCACGTCAGGAATTGTGATTCCTCCTGCCTTGTCTTAATTGGCCAAGATTGCCTTTGCTATTCTAGGTCGTTTGTGGTTCCAAATAAATTTTAGGATTGATTTCTCTATGTCTGGGAGGTATGTTGGTGGCAGCTTGATAGGGATTGCATTAAATCTGTACAGCAATTTTGGGAGTATGGCCATCTTTACAATGTTGGTTCTTCCTATCCAGGAGTATGGAATCTCTTTCCATTTTCTGAAATCCTCCACAGTCTCTTTTCTAAGAGTGTTATAATTTTCTTTGAAAAGATCTTTGACTTCCTTGCTTAAGTGAATTCCGATGTATTTCATTTATATGGTGCTATTTTAAAACGTATTGTTTCTATAGTTGCCCTTTCAGTGTGCTTGTTATCTGTGTAGAGGAATGCTATTGACTTTTGAATATTGATTTTTGTATCCTGATGTGAAACTGAATTTCTGTATCAGTTCTAGTAGTTTCTTTGTGGAATTTTTGGTGTCTTCCAAGAAAAGTATCATGTCATCTGGAAATAGTGATAACTTCTTCTTTACCTGTTCTTATTCCTTTTACTTTTCCCGCTTTTCTAATCAATATTGTTAATGATTCCAAAACTATATTGAATAGGAGTGGTGATAGAGGACATCCTTGTCTTTTATCAGACTTAGGAGTAAAAGATTTCAGTTTCTCCCCATTTAGGATTATATGACCTTTTGGGGTGTCATAGATGGCTTTCATCAAATTAAGGTAGAGTCCATCTATTCCAATTTCCTGTAGAACTTTGAACATGAATGAATGTTGCACTTTGTCAAAAGCTTCCTCTGCATCAATTGAGATGATCATGTGGTTTTTAGATTTCAGTATTTTAACATAGTGTATTACATTTATAGATTTTTGAATATTGAACCATCTTTGTATCCTTGGAATGAATCCTACCTGGACATGGTATATGATCTTGATGATTTGCTGTATTCTATTTGCTAGGATTTTTCTGAGTATTTTGCCTCTATGTTCATGAGGGAGATTGGCCTGTAGGTCTCTTTTTTTGGTTGTGTCTTTCCCTGGTTTTAGAATCAGTAGAATATTTGCTTCCAGAAATGAGTTTGGGAAGACTGCTTCTTTTTCAATTTCATTCAAGAGTTTGAGGAGTGTAGGGATGATATCTTCTATAAATTTCTTGTAGAATTCACTTCTGAATCCATCAGGACATGGACTTTTCTTTGTAAGTAGGCTTCTTATTACATTTCATACTTCATTGGCTGTTATTGGCTTGTTGCAAGTTGTTATATCTTCTTGGTTCAGTTTTGGTAATTTGTAACTTTCGAGGACTATGTCCATTTCTTCTGTGTCTTCTATTCTGTGAGTCTAAAGATTCTCGAAGTAGCTATTAATAATCTTCTGAATTGCCACTGGGTCTGTGGTGATTTCACCATTTTCATTCCTTATTGCATGTACTTGAACTTTTTCTTTCATGTTTTTGATGAGGTTGGCTAGAGGCTTATCATCTTTATTTAGTCTTTCAAAGAATCAACTTTTTGATTTGTGGATCCTTTGAACTGTTTTCTTCATCTCAGTTGAATTAATTTCTGCTCCAAACTCTATGATTTCTTCCCGTCTTTGCACTCTGGGTTTTGTTTGCTCTTCTTTTTCTAGTTGTTTGAGGTGCAACATTAAGGTGTTTATTTGTTCCGGTTCTGTTTTCTTATGTGAGAGTTCATAGCTATGATTTTCCCTCTAAGAACTACTTTCATCACATCCCATAAATTCTGGGAAGTTGTGCTTGAATTTTCATTCAATTGTAGATATTGCTGAATTTCTTGTTTAAATTCTTCTGTGACCCACTGATTGCTGAGTAGAGTGTTGTTTAGTTTCAATGAATTTAGCCGGATTTTCTGGTTTCTTTTGTCATTTACTTCCAGTTTCATTGCAGTGTGGTCAGATAATATGCATGAAATAATTTTTGTTTTCTTGCATATAGTTACACATGACCTCTTGACCAGTATGATGGTCTATTTTGGAAAATGGCCTTTATGCAGCTGAAAATCTGTATTCATCTGTGGTTGGGTGGAACACTCTGTATATGTCCATCAGGTCCATTTGTTGCAAGCTCTGGTTCCGCTCTGCTGCTTCCTTGCTAATTTTTTCTGGTTGGTCTATCTTTTTTAGATAAAGGGGTGTTAAGGTCTCCTGTTAAGATTTTGGTCTTAGATATTTGGATTTTTATGTCCATTAAGAATTGTCTTACACAGTTGCATGCTCCTGTGCTTGGTGCATAGATATTTATGAGTGTTACCTCTTGCTCTTGAATTTTTCCCTGACCAATATGTAGTGGCCTTCTTTGTGTCATTTGATCATTCTTCATTTGGAGTTGATACTGTCTGAGAATAGAACTGTTACTCTTGCTTTTCTCTGAATTACTGGGGCATGTAGTATTGTCTTTCCATCCTTTGACTCTGAGCCTATGAATGTTGTTTTGAGATAAGTGTGTTTCTTGTATACAGCATATTGCAGGATTCTTTTTTTCCGAATCGACTGTGCCAGTTTATTTCTCTCAGTTGGTAAACTGAGTCCATTTACATTGATGGTTATAATTGAAATGTGTTGATTTATGTTTGTCATGATATTTACCTGCTTTTGTTTACTCCTTTATATCCTGTGTTTAATTGTCTGCCCTTTTGAGTGGGTTCCTTCTGTTCTCATTCATGGAGTTCTGGTCATTGTGGTCTCTCTCTAGAACATCTTTCAGGAACCTTTCATCATCTTTCATCAAGAAATTCTTCAGTTGTTCTTTCTCTTGGAAGTATTTCACTTCTCCATCAAACTTGAAAGAGAGCTTTCCAGGGTATAATAGTCTGGGCTGCAAGTTGTTTTCGTACAGATCTTGAAGAACTGTGCTCCATGGTCTCCTTGCCTTCATGGTTTGTGTAGAGAAGTTGGCTATAATTCTGATTGGTTTTCCTTTGCATGTGATCTGCTTCTTCTCTTCTCTTTCAGTATATTATTTTTGTGTTGCGTTTCTGGGATCTTGACTATTATGTGTCTCGGTATGCTTTTACTTGGGTTGAAGTTATTTGGTGTTCTATATGCTTTGGTTACCTGAATGTTGAATTGTTTCCTCATATTTGGTAAGTTTTCTGTGATTACTTCTCCCCAAATTCTTTTTATGTCATTTGTAAATGACTCCTTCATTCTCATTGATACCAATTAATCTGACATTGTTCATCCTGGCGTCATCTTGCAGGTTATGGATTATTTGTTCCTGCATCTTCATTGTTTTTAAGAGATCCTTTCTCACCTTTTCACTAGCTACACCAGAGTCTTCAAGATCTGAAACTGTCTTCACATTCACTCAAATGGGTTTGTAGACTCGTGATTGATATTTTTAGGTTTTCTATATCTATTTGATTCTGTTTCACGTATTCCATTTCTTTTTTGTATTGCTCATTGAAGGAATCCATCATATTTTTGGTATCCTCTTTTTTTTTTTTAATCCATGTTTTCCTTAGCGGTAGTTATTAATTCTTTTTCTGCAGAGTTTCTTCCAAATTGGGTTTCCTCTGTATATTTCTGGACTTGTTTCTGTATTTCAGATGCTATGATTTCAAACAATTCTTTTTTTTCAAAGAATTCTTTTTTGCTTTCCGAAATTATTTCTGCTTTGAGTTCCTCATGACCTTTCTGCTGCTGTTTCTTTGCTTCAGACGCTATTAATTCACACATTTTAGCTAGAATAATGTTCTCTGCACATGTTCTGGTTGAGAATTGGTTTTCCCCCTGATGTTTCTGCATTTGATTCTTTATTTCAGATGCTATATATTTAGATATTTCTTTTTTTATTTCAGAAAATAATTATCATCTGAGTTCCTCTATACCTTTGTGCTGTTGTCCCTCTGCTTCTGTTTCTGTTAATTCTTTCATTTCTGTTAAGCTAGTGTCCTCTTCACTTTCTGGTGGACTCGAGGCCTGAGATTGCATTTTTCTCCTTATTCTTGTGATTTTGTATAGCACTGACCTCTGACCTTTGGTGTAGAGTTTTGGGCAACTATGACCTTAGAGTGTCATGAGATTTGGGTGCCACTCTATTAAGTTTGAAATTATCCAGTTATGCCTGGCCTGGATCTAGCTGTTGTTTTCAGTTGCTTTTTACTGCTGCTCCTGTGGTTCCCCACTGTTGGTTTCCTGGTCAGATGAGCACAAACCGAACTCGATGCAGATCGAGTAGTAAAAATTCCCACTATCTTGGCTGGCTTTGGGGCAAGGATTTGGAAAGTTGCTGGAGTTGGCTCTAGTGTCTCAGGCAGGTCGCTCTCTATGTGGGCAAGCCTGGGCTTTGGTGAGTCTGCTGGGATCCCAAAAGGATAGTCACTGTTCTTATTCACCGGGTATGCTGTGCTGGGTCAGCCTAGCTGTGCTGGGTGAGGGGCAGTGGGCCAGAACTGGAGAAGGCTGGGCAATGTCTCTCTGGTGCGGCGGGCCTGGAGCTCTCACTCACAGGCTGAGCTGCGCTGGGTCTGGGGCCACACCTCTCTCACTATTTTGTACTCTTTAAAAAAAAAAAGTAACACAGAATAAAAAAGCTGCAAGGGAAAATAATTTTCTTGTTTACATTCTTTTATATCTTACTTCAAAGGAAGAATCAATTATGGGTTATTTGTCCCATTTGTTCTTGTCTTTATGGCTAAAAGTATGACAGTGTCAAGACATTTAAAAATCTCGGTTGACCATGTCAGTAACTGAGGGGCTTCTTTTGTGGTATCTTTGCTGGCACAACTGGGCCTATATACGAGCAACCGTGTTGAAGAGCCTTGCAGTTGGCATTGATCTTGGCATTTCCTACTCCTATGTGGGGGTCTTCCAGCACAGGAAATTAGAAAAAATCATCAATATCAGGGAAATTGAGCCACTTGCTCTCAGTGACATGTGACTTTCACTGACACCAAACTGCCAATCAGCGATACTGCAAAAAATCACATGGTAATGAACCCCACCAACACAACTTTTGATGCCAAGCATCTGAAAGGATATAGCTTTTGTGATGCTGTTATACAGTCTGATATGAAGCATTGGCCCTTTAGGGTAGTGAATGATGCAGGCAGGCCCAAGTTTTAAGTAGAACACAAAGAAGAGACAAAGAGATTCTACCCAGAGGAGGTGTCTTCTATGGTGTTGATAAAGAAGAAGGAGACTTCAGAGGCCTATGTAGGGAAGACCAATGCTGTGGTCATCACACCAGCTACTTTAATGATTCTCAGTGTCAGGGAACCAAAGATACTGGAACTAATTCAGGTGTTAATCTGCTTAGAGTCCTCAATGTATCAATGGCTGCTGCTATTGCTTATGGCTTAGGCAAAAAGGCTGGAGCTGAAAGAAACTTGGTGATTTATTTACGGACTGGCACCTTGATGTATCAGTCCTCACTATTAAAGATGGAATATTTGAAGTGAAATCTACAGCTGGAGACACCCACTTAAGTCGAAAAGACTTTGACAACAAAATGATCAATCATTTTATTGTTGATTTTAAGTGCAAGCACCAGAAGAACATCAATGAGAATAAAAGATCTGTCCACTGTCGTTGTACTGCATGAGAATGAGCTAAGAGCTCTCATCCAGCACCCAAGCCAATATTAAGACTGATTCCCCCCATGAAGCAATTGACGTCTGTATTTCCATTACCCATGCTGAATTTGAAGAGTTGAATGGTGACCTGTTCAGAGCACTCTGGACCCTGTGAAGAAGGGTCCAGAATATGATCAGCCCTAATGAGGCTGTTCTTTATGATGCAGCTGTTCAGGTAGCCATTTCATCTGGAGACAATTCTGAAAAGGTCCAAAATTTGCTGTTGGATCTCACACCATTTTTTCTTTTTATTGAAACTGCTGGTGGTGTCAGGACAGTCTTCAAGTGCAATACCACCATTTCTACTAAGCAGATCCAAGAATTCATTGGAGTCCTGTGATTTCAATGTGAAAGCAACTGTTGAAGATGAGAAACTTCAGGGCAAGATTAATGATGAAGATATACAGAAGATTCTTGATAAGTGTAATGAGCCATCAACTGGCTGGATAAGAATTAGAGTATGGAGAAAGACAAATTTGAACATCAGCAGAAGCAGCTAGAGAAACTGCAATACCATCCTCAACAAGCTGTACAGGTGGCAGGCCTGGAGGATTGCCTGGGTGCTTCCTTAGTGGAGGAGCTCCTCTCTCTGGTGTTACTTCCTTGGGTCCCACCATTGAAAAGGTTGATTAAGCCAACCATAAGTATAGACATAGCATTCTTCCACAACCAATGAAATTGGAAGAACTAAATTTGCAGCAAATTCAGTGACAGTTATTAAAGTTGGACTGTTATAGTAAAGTCCTGGGCATTAATATTTGAAGAGTGCAACATGTACACAGGGAAGCATAGTATTGCCCTTCAAACACTGTACTATAAGTGGAAATGCAATGTCTTCAATAAAAATATTTAAATTGGCTTCCAGGCAAGGGAGAAGCATAACATGATCATGCTTAATAAACCATTAAAGTGCCAGTTGGTATACAGAATAAGCTCCATTGGCCCTATTTCCCACTTGGTTCTGCTTTGCATTTAAAACATAATTTTCTGCATAATCATCTTTAATATTCCTCTGACTCTTTGTTTAATGTAACACAGAAGTTTTATTCCCATGTACCTTCTATTTGTTAGAATTATTATCTCAACACGGCAGGATGCATGAAGGTTTTTTCTTTTACAGTGTCTGCCTCAAGGTTGTACTATATATATATATTTTTTGTTGTTTTAGCATTCAGTCAGTCTTCAAACCATTTATTTTACATTTTCTCTTTATTTTATGAAAATATAAAAGAAAGTTTTATAACAAAGAGAATAGCAAATATTAAGACATTGTATAATTTTATTTTCAAAGAAGTTACTCATAATACAAGGCAAACAAAATGTTTTTATAAAAAAATCAAATAAATAATAATAATAAAATTGCTTTTCTACTGAATCCAGTGCTATAATCCTAGTGCTGGGGAAGCAGAGACAAGAGGAACCCTATGAATCTGAGCTGCATAGCGAGACTCTGTACCAAATAGATAAGATGAAAAAAATTATATCCATTTATGTATGACTGTCATAATTATTTTCTTACAGCAGCATAGAACTTCATACTACATTTTCCATATTCATTCACCTCTTAATGTACAATAACACTTTCTGAAGTTTAACAATAATAAGTTATGCTGTTATAAACATGGATAAGAACATATTCGTGTCATACTTTTAACTCTTTTGGGAACATAATTATGTGCATGACACATATACAAGATGTGTATGTCTAAGTCAACACACAACACAAAATATTTCACAAATTTTTGAGTCACAATTTATAGTGAGATATTTATATATCATATTTTTGTGTACCTTAGTAATATCAAATAAATTAATGTCATACAATGATTATTATAAACAATTCCTTAAATCTCTAACTTCTGAGCAAATATGAGTACTATAAATTTCACCAGTTTTGTAAGTAAAATATGATGATTTGCTATAATTTAATGTTAATCCATGTGATTCATTTTAGTTCTAGAGATGTAAATTTTTTACATATATATAAAACATATTATCAGATATACATACATATATAGAGAGAGGACTGGCCAGATAGTAAAGCTAACTAAAGCACCTGCTTAGGCAGAGCACAGCATCCAGGGTTCAATCCCAAGTGTGCCCTGATGGTCCCACCCCTGGTGTGCACTGAGATGGCTACTGAGACTGGGCATGGTGGCTCATGTCTGTGATCCCAGTGCTTGGGAGGCTGAAAACAGGAGAATCACTATGAGTCTGATCTACTGAGTGAGAACCTGTACACTCTGTACTGAAGACTTTTAAATATATATATAGAGAAACAGAAAGACACACATGTGCACACACACACAAATATATATATATATATATATATATATATATATATATATATATATATATATATATATATATATAGAGAGAGAGAGAGAGAGAGAGAGAGAGAGAGAGAAGAAACTTTGGCTTAGCACAACCTTAATTTAAGGAAGTAATTAATGAAATCAAGAATTAGTGTTTAAGCCGGGCGTGGTGGCGCAGGCCTGTAATCCCAGCACTAGGGGGAGGCTGAGGCAGGAGGATTGTTGTGAGTTCGAGACCAGCCTAAGCTACAAAGTGAGCTTAAGGCCAGCCTGAACTGCACAGCGAGACCCTGTCTCAAAAAGACAAAAAAAAAAAAAAAAAAAAAAAAAAAAAAAAAAAAGAATTAGTGTTTAATAAGAAACTAACTTCATATTGTACCATAAAGGTTTTACTTGATGCAGAAGACATTCAACATGCAACAATGGTTACGTGTAATGCAAAATTTTTGTGGCAACATTTTAGCATTATAATACTGACCAATGCTGCCAATATATGTTATTGATTTACTCAAAACATACATTTAACTTAATGTAAGCATTACTATTTTAATAAGTAATCATGTTTTATTTTGTTTGTTTTCTATATAATGGAGTATTACTCAGCAATTAGGAATGATAAGTTTGAAGTATTTATACTGAAGTGGATGCCACTTGAACATATACTCATAAGTGAAATAAACCAGACACATATGTGTAAATATTGTATAGTCTCCCTAGTATAAGAAGCGAAAAGCAGAAATACAAATGGAAACGTACAACAACTAAAACCAATTGAGTCCAATAAGGCAAAGTGAATGGCATATGCTGCTGGACACTAATCAGTTTTTCTTCTGGATGGTTAACAGTCTAAGTTCACAGATCAAAGTTGGAGAAATAGATGAGCCACAAGGCCAGCCAACATTTTGGCCCTAGCCTTTCAAGGTCAGCGAAGACTCAGGACATAGGAGAGCCTGTACTGCAACATCATGAAACTCAATTGAGCTCCAAATTTTCTGACCAAGGAGGTTATTGAGCCACAGAGGAAAGAGATCAAAGTCCTGTAGTGTGCCTAGGAAGAGTCACATGGAGAGAAAACTTTCAGGTTCTCACAGAGAGCAAACTGGTCAAGCATTGGCCGTGACTCATCAACATGGATGACACAGACAAAGGATCTACAGAATAATGTATAGGACTTCAAGATAAACCCTGAGGGGACTTCACTGACCACATAGGAAACATAAAGTACATGTGTTGGTATATAAGTCTTGCTCTATCTAGGTCTTAACCATCCAGCAGAAAAGTATAAAAATGAACTACACATTGTGGGGCCATAGTATTAAGTTGAGGTGTAAAAGGCTACGGTCGACAACTTCTTCAGATAACTCACTATTGTTGTGGAATGCTGGACTGTGTTGGATTGTGTTGCTGAGTTCAAGCACCTAAGTTAGTTGAATGACAATGGAGTGCTCATCTCTCACAGGTGTAGACAAAGGAAGGGGTATAGAAAGGAAGAATCATGATGTGTGTGTATAGACCATACAGTTGGGATAGATAACGCCGTGCTTCTACATAATTCTATGAGAGGCAAGATTTGCACTAATGGTGGGTGGACAGGCTATTATGCCACATTCTAGTACTAGGAAAATAACAAGGTAGAAAGTATTAATTATTGAATCTTTGATGTAATTCAGGTATAAAAAATAAGATATGCAAGCAGCTACACTCCTTATTTACTGATAAGAGATATACGGTATAATAATGTCTGTAAGTGTAGTATCATGTATGCACCTTCTATGATACCAAAATATTATGAAAACTGTTTGCAATGTACTAATTTATCAAATCCATCTTGTCAAGGTATCTTAAAACTGTCTCATTGATATTTGTACTTCAATAAAACAAAAATAA
>PVKA01051296.1:0-12261 GCA_004027165.1 Ctenomys sociabilis
AGAAGGAGAAAGAGAAGGAGAAGGAGAAGGAGAAGGAGAAGGAGAAGGAGAAGGAGAAGGAGAAGGAGAAGGAGAAGGAGAAGGAGAAGGAGAAGGAGAAGGAGAAGGAGAAGGAGAAGAAGGAGAAGAAGACCACAACAGTACCTGGAGAAACTGTTGTCAAATCTGGAAGAATGAAGAGTGTCTGAGATATAGGGAAGGTCTCTGTCTCCTTGGGCCCCACCCACCCATTCTGGTTCAAGCACAGTGGCTGCAACTTTGCCAGTGTTGCAGCAACCCCTTCCCTGGTTGTCTAAAGCGCTGTGTGCTTTTCAGTATGAATATTATGGCCATTGAAAAGGGACTTCCCATATAGGCAGTATCAGGGCGTTTCAGTTTGGGGATAGAGAATTCAGACATGACTCTATTGCTCTCTTTTGTGGTCTTAATAGTCAAAATCTGTGGTCTTAACACAGATGAGGGGATAACAGTGACACAGAAGGACTGAGATGTGCTATGGGTATTTTCTGTTGTTGTGGTTGTTGACAATGGAACAAGGATCAGGGATATAGCTCAGTCATAAGTGCAAGGTCTTGAGTTTGTTCTTTTTTTTTTTTTTCCTTTTTGAGACAGGGTCTCACTATGCAGTTCAGGCTGGCCTTAAGCTCACTCTGTAGCTCAGGCTGGTCTCAAACTCACAACAATCCTCCTGCCTCAGCCTCCCAAGTGCTGGGATAACAGGCCTGCAACACCACGCCTGGCTTTTATTTTTTATTTATTTATTTATTTATTTTTCTGGAACCAGGGATTGAACTCAGGTCCTTGTGCTTGCTAGGGAAATGCTTATTCCACTGAGCCATCTCCCCAGTCAAGATCTTGAGTTTGATCCTTAGTACCAGGAAAAAAAATATGGGCAAAGTCAGCAGGTCTTCCCAAACTAATGATGTTAGGATAATAACCCAAATGTGAGGATAGAGTAAAAAGAATGAGGACAGTTAAAATATAATAGCAAAAAAATCTTCAGTATTTATTTTGTGATAGTGGTGTTGAAAGTGATTTTAAGGGACCAGGGAAATGGCTCAGTGGAATAAGGGCCTGAGTTCAATCCCTTGTTCTGCTAAAAAAAAGAAAGAAAGAAAGTGATTATAGGGGGCCTGCCAGTTAGCTCAGTTGTTTAAGCGCCTGCTTATGCAGTCTGGCGCAGGATACTGGGATTCAATCTCCAGCTCCTCGTGCCTTACCAGACCCACCCTTAAGGCAGCGTGAGCCAGGCTCCCAAAAAAGAAAGTGACTGGATAGCAGATTGTGGTGATGGGCACTTGTAGTTCCAGCTACTTTGAAGGCTAAGCCAGGAGGATTGCCTGACAGGATATAAAGCTTGACTTGACTAATACCAGCTTGGTCATAGCTGATACTTTGCCCAACAAATGATCCTGGCACATAGCCTGAGTCCCCTATCAGGGACTTTGTTAGCCAAAGTCACTAAGACAGCAACCTGAAAATTTTGTATCAGCCACTAATGTTGTTTTTTAACTGCCATTGGACATCTTCATAGTTTTGAGAAAATAGAAATACATTCCATTAATTGCAACACACCTTTGTCTAGTTCAGTATATAGATCCCTTCTTCCTGCCTTGTGGTGCAGGAATCTACTTAACCTGCTGCCACCAAAGACATGGTTCTATCAGTCCCTCAATAAGTCACACTTTGTAGAATCCTGATTGTGACTGCCTCTCTCTTCCATCTTCTAACTCTTACAGTTTAGTTTTTTCTTTTTGAGACAGAGACTTGTTACACAGTTCAGGCTGGACTTGAACTCACTTTGTAGCTCAGGCTGATCTCAAACCTGGAATAATCCTCTTGTTTGGTGGGATTATAGATATGCCCCACTATGTCAGGTTCAAGGACTGAGGGTTTTTTTTTTTTTTTTTTGGCACAACCAGGGATTGAACTCAGGCCCTTGCATGTACCAGGGAAGCGCTTAATCCATTGAGCCATTTCCCTGGCCCTAGGGACTGTGTTTTTCAAAAATAGGTGGCATCATAAATAGGACTTCAAAGTTTTCTTTGAGAGATTTATTTTAAGACCTTAAAGACTCTGGAGCAGGTTTTTCAAAGTCTTTAGCTTTATCCTCATCTGCAAATGATTGAGGGACACATGTGAGGGCCCAGGTGAGCCCAAAACATTTCTGGATATTGCTGATTCCTGGACAGCCCAGAAAACTGTTCTCCTGGCCTCTGTGAAGGATCTCCCTCCTATACCATGATGATATACACAGTGAATTCACCAGGGAGTGGCCCTTCTTCATTTCTGCACCACAGTCTGCACCAGTAGGCATTATATCCAGAGTTGCACATCCCAGGTACTTGTTTACAGCAACAAGCACTTGTTTATAGCCTGCTTTTCTTTGATCAAATTTAGGAACTGGTGCTGGCCAGGCAGGCACTTATGCTGTGGACCTGTCTCCCTGCCCTACAGTCTACTTCTGTCTGCAAACCATTCTCCAAGGTGAAGTCCACCTGGGCAACACTTGCCTTCCAGACACACTGTGGAGAATCATGGTTATGTTACCATTTTCTCTTTAAGGCCATATTTCAGGTGAGTGACAATCTCTAGTAGAAAATTAACTTTTGACCTTTTAAGGTGTGCATGTACTACTAGATAATCAAACCCAGTGGTGGTGAACCTATGTATATGTGCTCAGCTAGCTGTGTGTATCATTGCTAGCTCTAAAACGTTTGCCATCGTTGGCAATTGCCATGTCTTAAAACCATTTCCTCCCATACTCAATGTATTGTCAAAAGTCCTTTGCAAGTACAAACAGCTACTTTGTTCTGAGTCCCTTGATCATATGGGGTCTATACATATATGTATAGACCTTAGTCTATACATATTTATTAATCTTACTCAGGACAACACTGAGGAACTGCCTAGATTCTAGCAAGTAAAACATGACCCACCCTGCAACTCCTGGCTCCTCTGAACTTGGATGGACAACAGGACCACTCTATACCTCATGATAAAAATCAAAGATAAATTTGCCTGTTTTTCTGTCAGTTCGTTCCTCTGCTGGAATTCTCCTGCTGCTCTTTTTCAGTGTATCAGAAAACTCTCATCTTTCCTATGTTTCTGACCTGTTGCTAAATTCTTTTTACCACCTGCAGTACCAGCCTCTCCCATACCGCGCCTCCCCAGGCGGAGAGGACAAGGTTCTGGAGCAACAAGCTGTCCCGTAACTTCTTTTATCTGCTCTTGGCCTTCCCTGCGGGCCTCTCCTCGGACACCGATGCTGTTTTTGGAAAGGTTAACCTCCTGTATGGGTCAGCCTGTCACAATCCCTGGGCCGGACACCGACATGTGTAAAATTCACTGCATGGTGGTCGCTGCACTGCGCCCCAGACTGGGCATCGCGGCCAGTGCAGACTACAGGGCTCACACGCCCACTGTCGCCACGAAGACTTCCGAGATGGGGGGCCGGAAGACGTACCGGAAGTGGGGCACCCTCGCTACCTGTCGGGCATTGTTTTCGCTCCTGAAGGCCCTGAAGTGTTTCCCTGTGTGTGTCGAGGGGCGCGGTGGGCGGGCCGCAGACTCAGGGAGGCGCGGCGGGGTCCGAGCCCACGTCTCCTAGGCCTCCTGGGAGCACCTCCGGATGCCGGAAGCCGCCGCTGGGTCCCCAGGAGGCGGGGCGGTGCGGGCACCAGGTAGCTGTGGTCTGGCGCTGAGCGTTTGGCTAGGTGAGCGGCTCCCAGGAGTCTGGTTTCGGCGGTCACTCCCAGGCCTCGGAAGTGCAGACGTGAAATGTAGCCAGAAACGCAAAGTCCAAATTGAGATCCGCTGCTGAGCATCCAAACAGCAAGGAAATTAAACGGCCTGCACTTCCTATAGAGTGGGACCTCAGAATAGCGTACGTAGATAAGACCGTCTTCGTCTTTTTAGGAAATTGAGACCCACAGAAAAATAGCTTACCTAGGGATTCTAGATGCACGACCACTTGGAAGCAACGCAGACAAACCTTATTACCTGTAGGCCATGACTTTCACTTGGCCTTTACAGTGTATAAACTTATTAAACGTTGCCACAAACTTTCCTATCAGCTAAACGAACTGCACTCATGCGTTTACCGGACATGAGCCAATAACATAGACAAACAAACGTGACTAGAAGCCAGCCCTTCCCAGAGTGCTTTCAGACAGTAGAGAAATTATGGGTAAACTACAAACAACTACAGTAAAACGATGTCTAGTCTAGTCACTGGGGCACTAATCACTCTTAGGTCTGGAAAGACAGGAAGGGAAGTTGAGCAGAAAGGATTTGGGGTTTCTACCTACATGCCTTCTTTGTTTTGGTGGCCCCATCCAACAGCACGGAATGCATGAGTGGTCAGGGGTGCACAAACCAGTTACAATATAAGGTTAAAGTGAGAGATACAACAAGAGGAGCTACCAGCTGTCTTCTTTTGGGATTGTTGGGAAAACCTTCCAGAGAAAATGGTATTTGTTCTAGGTCTTGACAGATGAGGAAGACTTTGTTAGAAATGGGGAGAAAAAAAGTCTAGGACATTAGTCTCAAACTTTCTCTGTTGTGCATCTTCATCAGAAGAATTTGAAGAGTGCCTTCCCAACGCAGGTTTATGCATGAGTTAAAAATGTATTATCATGAGCCGGGGAGATGGCTCAGTGGAATAAGCGCTTCCCTGGTAAGTGCAAGGGCCTGAGTTCAATCCCTGGTTCCACAAAAAAATAACAAAAGATGTATTACCAGACAAATTTCAATGCTTATTTAAAAACATACACTGAATAAGGGTTAAATGACAAGTCAGTATTTTTACTTGCCCCTTTTGGGATATCTTGCATGTCCCACATTGAAAACCATTGCTACGGGGTCGGGGAAATGGCTCAGTGGAATAAGCACTTCCCTGGAAAGTGCAAGAGCCTGAATTCAACCCCTCGGTTCCACCAAACAAAAACAAAAAACAACAACAACAAAAAAAGATAGAAAGAAAACCATTGCTGGCTTCTTTAATTCTGTATACTTGTGAGAGCAGTGGCCTTGAACCTGTGATCTTGCCTCTGCCTCAGTGCTGGGATTGCAAGCATGTGTCACTACACCCAGCTGGAGCATTGCTTTTTAACTCTGGAGGATCTTTCATCAGCCTCAGGTTGAATGACCTGGGGACTATGATTTTTCTCTCAATGTCTCTGTAGGTGACACTCCCATCACTTCCTACTCCAACCCTGAAAATTAGCTTCTGATCTGAACTACAGACCAGACTTAATTGGACCAACTTCAGCTAGAACAACTTTCTGTCTGGGATCACAATGACCACAGAAAGCAGGGGCACTGTAGGCCCTATTGCCCAGAATGCTGTCTTCCACAAGCTGGAAGGGCAGCAGCTGTGGAGCCAGACCTGGGGACAGGGCTGCAATCTCCAGAAGAGTCACCCTTCTGTCTGAAGTTTTCCACCTGCACTTCAGACACGAGATGTCTGGGCCTTGGGAAGCTCTGAGCTGGCTCTGGGAGCTCTGCCGCTGGTGGCTGATGCCTGAGGTCCACACCAAGGATCAGATCCTTCCCATCATCCTGAGAGTGGCGAGGCTGTGGCTGTGGTAGAAGATTTCTAGAGACACCTTAGTGGACCAGTAGAGGTGAGCACTTAGGTCTAGAATGACACCGGAAACTGTTCTCAAATCCTTAGGTTGAGCCAGGAGGGAACATTCTCTGGTTCCTAGTCTCTGTGAACCATAATCATTCTTAGATACCATTCCTGGACTTCATAATCATTTGTTTTCATTTATAGCCAGGGTCACTCACATCAGAAAAAGTTGGGATAAAGCCAGCAGTCTGAAACACTGGAAAGTGTCACTTCCTGGATGGTAGTGCTAAATAGTTCTGTGACCATCTCTGTCAGGGTTTGGCCAGAGAAAAAGAACAAGCAGGAAGAGTATATGCACACACATGCTGTGTGTGTGCGTGTGCGTGTGCATGTGTGTGTGTGTGTGTGTGTGTTCACTGCTAGAAAACGGCTGATGTGCTTTGGGACTCTTTAGGCAAGTCAGATTTGCAGAGAGGCAGTGGGAGAGACACTCTGCCCAGGAACTCTGCCCAGGTGGAAGCTGCAGTGCATGGCTGAAGCCCCTTTATGAACCCCTTGGTTCTGCTCACAAAGCCTTGCATCTGGCTGAGTCAGACCCCAGTATCCATTCCCCAGGACAGTCTCCCTTCTGTAAAGTGATTGCAGGCTTTTGTCATATCCATAAAGTGTTTCACAGGAATGCTTGGCTTAGCATTTGGTCAATGCCAAGTAGACATGGAGAAAAGACCACATTCCGTGGTTGCCTGTTCCCCACCTTGCCTTACAATAGCTCCCTCATAACCTGAGCAGGGGGCCTCTCTGCCCCCTGCACCTTACTAGAGAAAACCAATACATATATTTTCTCTGATAGCCAGCCTGTCAGTTAATTCAGTGTTTGTATGTTTTTAAATAAATGATTACCTGTCTGTGGTGAAGGAATCATTTCCAATTGATTGGATTTCCAAGGCAAGATCTTTCTCCAGGAGTACCTAACAACATACATTTGACACTATGAAAGCCATTGGCATATATGAGTGTGCAAAAATAAATGCAGGGGCTGGTGAGATGGCTCAGTGGAATAGGCGCTTCCCTGGCAAGTGCAAGGGCATAAGTTCAATCCCCGGTTCTGCCAAAAAATAAAAAAAAAAAAAAGAATAAATGTGCTCTTGCTGGGGGCTGGGCAGCAGCTAGGTAAGACTGCAGCACTGATGGGCTGCAATGGCCCTCCACTTGACTAAATGGGACAGTTCCTCCATTAAGAATCTCGTTGTTAAAAAAAAAAAAAAAAAAAAAAAAAAAAAAAAGAATCTCATTGTTTTGTCAGGAGCCCCCCACAAAAGAAAACAGACTGAGAGTCCACAGTTGGATGGGTCATGCAGCTCAACATTCATAGCTATGGCCTCAGAATGTGGTCCTTGGATTGTACATTTTACTGTGCCACTACTGTAGGGTTGCATTTTCTGACATGAGACAAGACTGTCTCTTCTGGCAGAAGATCCTCTCTGGAGCAGCTAGGTGAGTAGACAAGCTTTTAGGTGCTGGTGTGCAGGAGATCAGTGAGGATCCAGGCACAGAAGTTCTCAGGAGCAAGCCAGTTGGCTGCTATGAGAAGGACCTGGGTGTCTCCATCTGATCCCTGCTGGACTATGAAATCATCCAGTTTACAAAATTCTTCTGAATCTTATGTCTTCAGCTCTAGGAAGCTTACAAAACAGGCAGTGTCTCATGGACAAGTGGGGGAGGCACAGACAGGCTCAGCCATGCAAGGTCACCAACTGGCTGTTGGAGTCTTGGAAACCACAGGCACCCAAGATGCAGCTGGTAGGGTGACAGGTGCTGGCAGAAGGCCATGCTGCCTTCTCTTTGCTCTCTGTCCCTTCCAAGATGAGGGCTTTTAGAGGTTTGCAGTTCCATACCTTCAAGGATGCTGTTTTGAACCCAATCATATTTCCTTATGTCCAGGTTTCAGCCTCAGCCCAGGAAAAGGAAATACATTTGGAGGAGACAGCAGCCTTGGATGCAGCAGAGGGGTCTCCTACCTCACCCCTTCCTGGAGGCTCAGTCCCTGGAGCCTCCTCATGATAAAGGTGCATGGCTGCTCCCCAGCAGAAATTCAGGTACCCACCAGCCCAGCTCCAGCTCAAGGCAGACTTAGGGTCCATCTCTGGCCCTTTTTCACATGTTCATCTCTACCTGCTGTACTCGCATTCCTTAGTGACCATGTTTGTTCCTTTGGCTCTTTAGTTATGCTTGCATTTAGAAAGTTTTTGTCTAGCACAAGTCATATGGAACACTGTTTTCAAAAAATTGCTATCGAAGCCAGGCATGGTGGCGCAGGCCTGTAATCCCAGCACTTGGGAGGCTGAGGCAGAAGGATTGTTGTGAGTTCGAGACCAGCCTGAGCTACAAAGTGAGCTTAAGGCCAGCCTGAACTGCATAGTGAGACCCTGTCTCAAAAAGACAAAAAAAAAAAAAAAAAAAAAAAGGCTATCAAAATGGCAGGGAGGCAATCATCCAGGTAACAAAGCCATGAGGTACAGGTGAGGGACACTGGGCCCTGGGCATTTGACCTGCACACAGGTGAGCAGCGTGAGCACTGGAAGAGTGATCACTGGGGAAAGGGAGGAGCGCTGTGAGACTGAACAGCTCCTTCAGGATGCTTCATAGAAGAAATGGCAGGACACCTCACAGTGAAGGGGGGGTGATTTAGAAGGCATGAAATGAAGGTATGGGAAGAGTGACAGGCAGCAAGGGGAGAGAAGCAAACCGGGCCCCACTGAGGAAGACTGAGGGAGAACTATTTTTGGAAACCAGAACCCTGTGTGTATAAGGTTTGAGTAGAAGCATGGAAGATTTGGGGCATAAGAGGGTGTTGTGTTAGAAACAGCTCCTCAGGAGGTGCATGCTGTGGAATAGGCAGTGACAACCTGTGTTAGGATGGGTGGGAGAGAGTGGGAAAGCGAGGAGCAGAGGTCAGCAGGGAAGTGAGGTGTGGCCAGTGCCAGGGAAGCTGGGCAGAGAACTGAGGTCAGAGTGTAGTGTCCTTCAGGGAGGTTGAAGAGAGTGAGGCCTATGGGGACACTCTTGTCTCAGGGTGGCCAGGACCTTCTGCTGCATCTTCCAGGGGCCATTTCCCAGCACTCAGTCTTAGGAAGAGGGCCGAGTCTGTGGGGAGATGCTTGCACAATCTTGGGTTCCCCTCCTTGGGAACTCAGATGTCATGGCATGGCCTACTCAGGGCTTCTTTGCTCTCAACTCAATGGCCTCCATCTAACCCCAGCCTCGTCTTTCCCAGTGCATGAGCCAGCTCCTCTCTATCATGTGTTCCCTGGGAGGCAATGTTCATGCCCTCTGAGTCCTGTGGCACTCTCCTCTTTAGTACAGGCCTGCTCCTGAGCAGTGCAAGCTTGCTGGTCCAGGGACTCCATTGCGTTCATCTGCCACAGTAGGCAAGAGGGGAAAAGCCTGACCTTGAGGCAGAGAGCCCTGCACTATGACTCACTGCTGGGAAATTCCCACAGCTAGGACTCACCTAGTTATGATGCTTCCCCAATAACTTAGAATCTGAACTTTGTATACTTTTTTTTGTCATATTTATTTTATAGGTTTCAGTGTGAACATTAGGAAAATGGGCCCTCCTGCACCCATCTGTAGCTTTAACATTGATCAATATTCTTTTTTTTTTTTTTTTTGGCAGAACCAAGGATTAAACTCAGGCCCTTGCACTTACCAGGGAAGCGCTTATTCCATCTCCCTGGCCCCTGATCAATATTCTTTACACTTTGTAGTTGACAGATACACAGGTGCTCGGGGTAGGGAGTCAGGTTGTGGTAAGTAGGGGAGTCTGATTTGAAGCTAATACAGACTACTCATTTGAGCAGACTTGGGCGAGAGGGCCTTGTGGAGATTGAGCCATGGCCTCAAGCAGTCAAGCTAATGAACATTAAGTGTTATTGCTGTGGCAGCATTGCAGCAGTCCCTGTGTGTCCTTGCATCTCCTCCCACTGTTACACATTTCTTTACTCTGAAATGTCCCTCTGGCAAGTCTGTTGCACGATAGTTCCTATGATTGACAAGCTTAGGATAATACCGACTTTGACCTAGACATCTTCAAACTATGCTAAAGAGTGGGACAGTCTGGCCCTGGTTAAGAAATTCTTTAACCAATGTTTTGGTGGTTGGTGATAGCCATGAGAGCTGGCCCTTCTCCAAGATTTTGTATGCAGAATTCCAGATATTCAGCTCATTAGTTTTCTTATTCTATTTAAAATCAAGAGCCAAAACGCACATTTTAACTTTTAAATTATTGATTCCTCTTTTACCAGGAGTGCAGAAATGGTTCCTTTCAATCTAAAAATCTGGAGCTGTATGGTGTCCCCACTGTTTGAACTGTGCTGTGCCTCCCAGCACATGTGAGCCCATGCCTACCTATCCACTGGTCTGTGATACAAGATCTCTTCTTTGGTACACTTTCCAAATCATACCATATAGAAATATTTTCAGTTCACTTCCATCTTTGCCCTCTTTGTTGTATTTGATTTGAGGTGTTTGCTTTCTTTTTGTCTCCCAGAATTTTTGAAAATTTTGAAATCTTGAACCTTTGAAATCTTTCCGAAGTATTTCAAATCTTTTTGAAATTTCACAATTAGAAAGGAACATAAAGTTCATCATGGGCTGAGGAGATGGCTTGGTAGAATAAATGCTTGCCTGGCAAGTACAAGGGCCTGAGTTTGATCCCTGCTTCTGCCAAAAATAAAAATAAATAAATAAATGTCATCATGTTACCAAAGTGACACTGGCATGGGGACTTCTGGAATCTTGCATGCCATGCATTGTAATCTGGCTCCTGTTTCCTTATTTATTTATTTATTTATTTATTTTTGTGGCTCCTGTTTTCTGAACACCTTAACAGGCTGGCTGCTCAGTGTCCATCTGTCCTTGCTCTTCTGCCTACCTTCTCTCTCTTCCATCGATCATCTTTCTTTTCATATTCCTGAAGAGAAAAAAATTGAGGTATTTACTCTGTTCTTAAGGTGTCATCTCATTCCATAACTGTAATGCAACTTTTTTGTACAGATACCTTGGGCTCTTGGTTATTCTGTTTGCACAACAGGAGAAGAAAGAATAAAAGTTGCTTTCTATTTGTTTTGGTAGCAGGTGAGAACAGGATGGAGAGTTCAGAGTTCACTGCCGAGACCATTTCTAAACAATTAGAGTCATCTGAGAGGTCATCAGGGGGACTCTTTGGGAGGGCTCCTGGACTGCAGACTGGAGATATTTATATAGATATTTCAGAACAGCTGCAAGGGCAGCACTCAGAAAAAGAAGGGAGTGTATTGACAAGTGATTTATTGGAAGTCATAGATGAGAAGGAAATTTCCACAAAAGATAGATGTGAAGACTACGTGGAAGTGGGCATATACCCAAATCTGTCTACCAGTCCTGCACAATATCAGAGCATTGCAAAGGGACAGAAATTCTATCAGTGTGCTGAATGTGGAAAAGTATTCAGTTGGAATTCATACCTCCTTGGCCACCAGACAATCCACACTGGAGAGAAGCCCTGTGAGTGTAATGAGTCTGGCAAGCCCTTTAGGCAGACCTCTCAGCTCATTCATCTCAGAATATGAATGCAGTGAGTGTGGAAAGACCTATCTAGCCCTATGAATGCAGTGAGTGTGGAAAGATCAGCAAAGAACCCATAGTGGGGAGAAGCCTTATGAATACAGTGACTATGGAGAGATGTTCGTTCAGAGTAGAAGTCTTATGCCACATTGCGTCCTGCACACTGGCAAGAAACCTTATATGTATAGTGAGTGTGGGAGAGCCTTCTGTTCCAATAGAAACTTACTGACCATCAGAGTCCACACTGGGGAGAAGCCTTATGAATGTAAAGAATGTGGTAAGGCCTTCAGTCGGAGCAAGTGTCTTATTCAACACCAGAGCCTCCACACTGGGGAGAAACCATACAAATGTAGTGAATATGGAAAAGCCTTCAGTCAGAACTCCCAACTCATTGACCATGAGCGAATTCACACAGGAGAAAAACCTTTTGAATGTAGTGAGTGTGGCAAGGCATTTAGTCTGAGTAAATGCCTTGTTTGGCACCAGAGATTTCACACTGGTGAAAAGCCCTATAAATGCAATGACTGTGGAAAATCCTTTAATCAAAATTTTCATCTCAGCGCCCCCGCCCAGCCCCTGAGACCAGCCAGAGACAGCGCGGCCGACTCCGCCGTCCTGCTCCATCCCGCCGGCCCCTGCCCAGCCCTGAGACCGGCCAGAGACAGCGCGGCCGACTCCACCATCTTGCTCCATCCCGCCCGCCCCCGCCCAGCCCCTGAGACCGGGCAGAGACAGCGCGGCCGACTCCGCCATCCTGCTCCATCCTGTCCGCGCCTGCCCAGCCCCAGAGACCAGCCTGAGACAGTGGCTGACTCCAGCGGCCTCCTGGATCCTGCGCCAAGCTCTCCCAGCGAGAGCGAATTTACAGGACTCACCAGGCTTCCCAGATCAGTGAGAGGGTGGTGAGTCTGAGGGAGAGCCTTTCGCTTCTTCCCACGCGCGCTACGCGGATCCCTGTCCCCAACCCCTCCAAGCCAGTGACTGGCCTGAAACCTCAGGTCCCACTCACCAACACCTCCCCGTAACCCCTGACCTAAAGCCCACTGATTGAGTGGGAATTTCCCCGATTCTCTGGGCATCAA
>PVKA01051297.1:0-12272 GCA_004027165.1 Ctenomys sociabilis
AGGTGATGGATTATTTTTTCCTGCATTCTTGTTGTTTTTAAGAGATCCTTTCTCACCTTTTCACTAGCTGCTCCAGCATCTTCAAGATCTGAAACTCTGTCTTCGCTTTCACTCAGACGGTTTTGTAGACTCGTGATTGCTATTTTTAGTTCTTCTATATCTCTTTGACTGTGTTTCATGTGTTCTATTTCTTTTCTGTTTTGCTCATTCAAGGAATCCATCATATTTCTGATCTCCTCAATTTTTTTATCCATGTCTTCTTTAAAGGTAGTTATTAATTCTTTTTCTGCTGTGTTTCTTCCAAGTTGGATTTCCTCTGTATATTTCTGGACTTGTTTCGGTATTTCAGATCGTATGACTTCAAAATGTTCTTTTTTCATTTCAGAACTTATTTCTGCTTTGATTTCCTCATGATCTTTCTGCTGTTTTTTCTTTGCTTCAGATGCTGTTAATTCATATATATCAGTTGGAATAGTGCTCTCTGCACTTGTTCTGGGTGAGCATCATTTTTCCACCCAATGTTTCTGGAATTCATTCTTTATTTCAGATTCTATGTATTCAAATATGTCTTTTTTAATTTGGGGAATTATTTCTCCTTTTATTTCCTGTATAGCTTCTGCTGTTGTTCCTTTGCTGCTGTATCTGTTCGTTCATTCGTTGCAGCTGAGCTAGTGTCCTCTGCCCTTCCTGATGGACTCGAGGTCTGGGACTGCATTTTTCCCCTTCTCTTTGTCATTTTGTATAGCACTGATCTTTGACCTTTGGTGTAGAGCTTTGGTGCAGCTATAACCTTAGCTTGTTATGAGATTCGGGTGCCAGTCTATTAAGTTTGAGATTTTCCAGGTATGCCTATCCTGGGTCTAGCTGTTGTGTTCAGTTTCATTTTTGCTGCAGCTCCTTTGGTTCCCCTATGTTGGTTCCCGGGGTCAGCCCTCCTGTGTCGGGCAGGTCATTCCCCAGGTGGGTGGGCGTGGGCTTTGATGGGTTTTCTGGGCTCACAAAAGGATAGTGGATGATCTTATTCACTGAGTAGCCTGTACTGAGCCGGCCAGCTTGTGCTGGGTCCGGGTCTACAGGCCCTAACCCGAGAAGGCTGGGAAGGTCCCTCTGGTGCAGTGGGCCTGGAGCCCTCACTCACAGGCCAGGCTGTGCTGAGTTTCGGTTCATAGCATGGGACCGTGGATTGCTGAGAAATGTCCCTCCAGTGTGGCAGGCTAGGAGTTCTCACTCCAGGCCGACCTGCACTGGGTCTGGGGCTGTGGGGTGGGACCAGTAATCACCTGGAAATGTTTCTCTGGCACAGTGTGCCTGGAGCTGTCACTGGGCCACGGGGGATGATGGGCAGCTTAATCCCTGGGAAATGTATCTCAGGCACGACGGACCTAAGGTTCTACACTCACTGACCTTTGATGCCCAGAGAATCGGGGAAATTCCCACTCAATCAGTGGGCTTTAGGTCAGGGGATCCGGGGAGGTGTTGGTGAGTGGGTCCTGAGGTTTCAGGCCAGTCACTGGCTTGGACGGGTTGGGGACAGAGATCCGCAGAGCACGCGTGGGAAGAAGCCAAAGGCTCTCCCTCAGACTCACCACACTCTCACTGATCTGGGAAGCCTGGTGAGTCCTGTAAATTCGCTCTCACTGGGCGAGCTTGGCACGGAAACCAGGAGGCCGCTGGAGTCAGCCACTGTCTCAGGCTGGTCTCTGGCTCGGCGGGTGTGGGCGCGATGCAGGAGGATGGCGGAGTTGGCCGCGCTGTCTCTGGCCGGTCTCAAGGGCCGGGCAGCGCCGACGGGATTGAGATCTTTCAATAGTTGCTTGTCTCTAGGAATTATAGGGAACTTCAGTTATATGCTTAATTCACCTAAGATGAAAAAAGTTGTTGAATGGGTCTGCTAATATAAGTAGCTCAATTGTCTTTTTTATGATTTTAGGCAAAGGCTCATGAACAAGGTTGCCTTACACCATGGCCCTTTTTGCCCCTTGTAACCGAAGAAACAGTATTGTAATGAGCTTTACATAATTTTATCTGGGATATCTAGTATATTGAAATATAAAATAGCCAGAAGACTGGTATTTCTTACTACTTGTGCTTGTTTTGGCATAATAGTTATATAGTTTGCACGGAATACTTGAGGTAAAAGTCATATATCATATTTTAGCCTTTTTACCATATGTAAATACTAATCTTGGTATAGAATAGAGTGACACATATATCATTTTTTTAAAAGCTAGGATGGGACTGCAGCCCCACGTTAACTTAACACATTTTTGGAGCAGCTGAAGCTGAAAATTGATCATGTTATGAGAGGAGCACAAGGCCAGATTGCCTAATGCAGTCAAGCTCCCTCGGTCTTGAAAAAACATCCTGCCTGGTCAATGTCAGATATTAGTGACCAGGCACCCTTGTATCATGGGAACTAACTTTGCAAAGACATAAACACTCCTGGTATTGTTTTGGGGGTCATTTGCCAAGCAAGTAGTAGGTGACCACTTGATCCAGCATCTGTCATCTTGTCTCTTTTCCTCATTCCTGCCACCATTTCTTTCTGGGGTACACTGAGAAATCAATGGAATCTCACATTTGGTACTAAAGCAGGACACCTGGTATAAGTGGGCAGCAGGAACACTTCCAGAGGGTGTGAAACAGGGGAGTGGAGTGAATGGGTTAGATCCAGTATTCAGCACAGGTGTTTATTGGTACTGGAGCATCAGGTATTAAGCATGGGGACAGAGGCTCATTTGGACCAGAAATAGGCTCACTAGAGCCAGAGAGAAAAACAAATTCAAAGAGAAAAATAGATTTGAGAGAACTCAAAAAGAAGAAAATTATATTGAATTAAAAATGTAACAGAGTTTCAAGAATAACGGGTGTTTATAGATGCATATAGATGTATGTAAAATGTTTGTTGTTTTCTTGGTTCCTGTATTTATACTACTTTCTGACACTATAGCAAAGGATTTTGTATGGAGTGCTGTTTTAAAATCAAGTCCAAATGAGGTAAGGGTAGAGCAGAGTTACAGGAGATAGAGTATGAACCCTCTAGCTTTGCTCAATTAGATGAAAAGGGAAAACAATTATTTTATATTGTAAGCAGTTGTTTTCAATTTGGCAGCCCCACTGAAGGAGAGGAACAAACTGGATTCAGGGAGGGCCTTATGCTCAGGTCTTAGGCAGGCCCATCTGGTATTTTCCATCTGTTTGTGAAGCTTCAGGCTCAGTCCATCAGTCGAGGTTGGTGTTCATCACCCACTACAGTCCTATATGCCTAGAGCTAAATGGAAAGGTCATGAATATGGCCCTATTTGGCCTTGGGATTGACTGTCCACATTGCTGGCACCATAAATTTGTCTCCCTCAAAACAAATGAATGATCCCACATAAACCCTATAAAAATAGAAAATAACCAGTAAGACCCTTACAAATCATAAAGATTTGACACACATACAAGGCACACTGGACAGTCTCCTACATCAGATTAACTCCTACATTCCCTTGTCAGAGTGAACTTAAGGAAAACCCCTATAATAAGGGAAACAAATTACAAACCCCTATAATAAGGGAAACAAATTACAAAAACTTTTACTGTTGGAGATCTTAGCTTGTGCCCTTCCTGGGACCACTGAATGTTACTGCTTCTAGTGGGGGCTTGTCTCACCAGATCATATGTAGCATTCCCAGAAAAGATTTCCTGGGGAAAATAAAAGAGATGGGAACTAAGGCAGAAAAATAGCCAGTCTGTCAGTTACCCAGGTAATAGTTCCTGTTACAGTTCTTATTACTACTGTCTCCTAGAAACCACTGGTCATTGTGAAGCACAGCCACTCACTATGATGGATGTGTTAAGAATCAGTCAAAGACAGCCCAGTGTTCTCCCTCTATACTCCCCCTTTGTAATCCCATAAAAACATTCCTCCGTGAGCCTTCATGGCCTGACATTTTGAAGGATAACTGATTCCTTGTCAGTGCCCATCGAACATCAAATCTGTTTCAAAATACTGGGTGTCACGTTGGTGTTTCTGTTTGCTATAGCAACAGACGAGTTGAAAATTGAATGAACCATTTTTGGAAGCAAAGACAGCCATCGTCTAGCTTGTAAGGTGGCCAGGCCACAATTACAGAGAAAGATGAAGTGTTTGAGATTGAGATGCCTGAAATGGAACCCAACCTAGGAGAAATTAAAGAGGCAGCCCAGAGGAAACTCTTTTGGAGGGCAAAAGTCAGTACCTCCCATAATGTGCAGAGGACTAGAAGTGTCAAGTGGAAGAAAGACACAGAATGTGTAAGGTTGTTCCCTAGATGGAGATCAAACACTGGACTGTAAGACAACTGGAGTGAGCCACTTCCAGGTCTGCCCACTCACCAAGGCCAGACCAATGGAGCACATGGAGTAACTCTGGGTACCTCTCTTTGAAAGAGGAGCAATTGCCTCCATTTTGCATAAGGCTTACACTATTTCCCTGTATTGATATGCACAGAGCCGGCTAGGACTCTTCCTTATCCCTTCAGCTGGCCCTATCTCAGTTATATAAGGCGCACCACTCTTTCTGCATGGCCCTCTTTCTGCATATCACAGAGGTGATGCAGGCCTCCTCCCTAGCCCAGGACGTGGCACTCACCTGCTTCCTGCCATTCTCACAGCCAAGTCACTCATCCTCGCCATTCTCTCATCCTCAAGTCACTCATTTATTCATTAATGAACGAAATCCAGATAACTATCATTATGCCTGGACTGAGGATCCCTTGGGTCTCCATAGCTACAATTATGCAGTCGTGTCTTTATTCTCTCCATGTGCTGCACTGGATATGGCAGATTGGAATTAACTTGATGGGATTCCAATAATTTATTCATGGAATTACAAATATAAACTTCCCAGACTTGGCTGAGGACCAAGAAGTACCCTTTGTATTTGGCACCAAACATATCCTGACACATAAATACTCAGATCAGGGGCAGCCAAATAGCTCAGCAGATTAAAGCACCTTCAAGCAGGCACAGGGGCTGGGGCTTCATCCTCTCTCTGGCCTGCAGTGCCAGCCCCCACCCCTGGGGGGTGGGAGATGGCAATTGAGACTGAATGTGGTGGCGGGCTCCTGTAATCCCAGCACTTGGGAGGCTGTACACAGGCAGAACACTATGAGTCCGATCTAGTAGTGAGACCCTGAACACCCTGTGTACCTTTCCCTAAAATAAAAATAAATAAACAAAAATAAATATACTCATATCACAACATACACAGAGTAATCAAGATAACAAGGATGAAAGCTATTACACATGAAATGTAATCTGGCTCAGGCCAATATACTTATTTGAATACTCAAGTCTGGGCCCCACCTCTTCTTTTATTTTATTTATTTTAATAAGAAAAAAGGTAAAATAGCAATGAAACAGTTTCAAAACAGGTTAGTAGGACAGCTACAATAATTAATTCAATGTGTATTGGCTTCATAGTAATTGTCAGAGGACAATATACCCATACTTTCTTTTTTTTTTTTTTTTTTTTTTTTTTTTTTTTTTTTTTTTTTTTTTTTTTTTTTTTTTTTCAGAGCTAGGGATTGAACTCAGGCCCTTGTGCTTGCCAGGGAAGCGCTTATTCCACTGAGTCATCTCCCCGGCCCCTCCATCCCTTCTTTTAATGCAGTGTAAAGAGTTGCTACACTGTGCTTGGATTTCTGTCCCTGAGGACGGTACACCTAATAAATACTCAAATACTCCAGGGTACTACAAAAATTTATACCCAGTTTGTAGCACGATTTCAAGAGGCCATAAGTAAGTAAATTCCTCACAACAGTACAACTAAAATGCTCATTCATTCATTAGCATAGAAGAATGTCAATAATGAACATGAAAGAGACTTGGCCTCAGAAGTTCATTCAAAAACTATGTGCTGACATTCATGTGTGCCAAAATACTGGATCTACCACTCAGGCTTCTTCACTCATAGAAAAGGCTATACTTTGCTGATAAATTTGATATGATTCAATGTTTTAATTTTGCAAGCAAGGGCATACTCACAGGCACAGCCTGGGACCTATAAAAGCATCAGCCCCCCTCAGTACATCTATCCGGTACTCAGTGTCCACCCACAATGCATGAAAATTTTTACTGGACAAAAGATTATAAGTTTCATAAAAATGGCACATTCTTGCAGGGAAACAAACCATGTGCCCAAACTGAGGGCCCCAACCACAACAGCAAAAATAGGATTGCCAGTCTATACTTCAATTATTCAGTCCCAATTAAGCCATTTGTATCTAGTCTGAACCAGAATAAAAGCAGTCTCTCTGCTGGGATGTGTGAACTACAAAATCTTGCTTCCCTTGTGATGGGTCTGTACCCATGCAGTGGACCTCTACGTCCTCATGGTGGCCAGTCAGCATGGTGCAGAGGTCCCAAAACCAAGAAACCAGGTGTCTGCTACTCTTAGACTGACTTCTGTCTTCTTACCTTGGGTTAACCATAAACTTCCTCTTTTGATTTTTGTGCACAAATCAAGCCTTCCCCAATTGGCCCCAGTTACTACACTATCACATATGCAAACCCAATCCCTAACCCAACCTGATAAATGTTCTTCTGGCCTCCTTCCATCCCAAGAGGATTGCAATCTCTTCTTCAGCCCTCCCACACTAATCAATAAAGGATTTTTTAACTTTAACCCTCTTTCTATTTCATGCCAGAGGAAGAAAATTACACTTTCTCTGCTCCAGAAGAACACTCAAAGTTCAGAATTAGATTTCCCAATGGCTTCGTGCTTCGATTTGTTGGAGTGAGAAAAACTAAATTTAATTCCCACTGAAATTTCTACTCCTGCCCTTAACCTGAAGCATGAACCTGGTAGAGATGAGCCTCTAAGCAAATAATTTGATTTTACACAGTGTATTTCCATTTACAGACCTATTTGTAGCATTAAGTTAAATGGAAATCCTTAACTGGATTGATGGATATGGGATCTTATGTTACCATAACAAACAGTCAATCATGGCTATTTCGTTGGCCAACTAGGCCCACCTCCAATGCTTCAGTTGGCTCTCTTCAGTCTTTCACACAGTGCACTGCCATGATGGATACTGAGAATTGAGTCCTCTCTTGTCAACCGAAAGGGATAGACTTCTCGAAAGAATGGAATACTCTCTTAGTTGCTTTTGCCCCTCAGAGGTGTGTGGACAAAATAGAAGGATTATTGTTAAGGTGGAATATTGAGAAATCAAAGGCTCAGCTAAAAACTTGCAGGGCTGTACTCTTAAAGCTGTACCTTTAATTAAACAAAATAGATCTAAAACGAGATCTATAATGAAGGCATATAAACTTCTCCTAGTACTCCACATGAAAAGTTAAGAATCTTATCAACATTGGTAGATACTCTACTCAAAAGCAACTGCAATTGAATCATCTCAAGCCTACTTTATTAAAATTATTTTTAAAATTGCTGAGAGGTGTATTAAGTAGAACTGCTCTATTCTCTCTTGATTGTATGAAGACCCATTGTAATTTTTCAGGACTACTGTCAGCAGCTAATTTTTTTTCTTTATTTTATTGAAGTATAAATATCAATGAGACAGTTTTAAGATGCCTTAACAGGATGGATTCAATAAATTAATACACTGCAAACTGTTTTCATAATGTAATTTTAATATAGGGGCTACTGTAATCTTGTTTCCATTTTTGATGAAACAAGGCATCCTTATAAATTTATTGCTCAAAAATCTAAATCTCTGCTAAAGGAATTTAAAATTATCAGAGCACAAGCCAGACAAATCATGAGGTCATGTTCTACCTGTTAGCTCATTCTTAGGCCTTCCTCAGTAGAACTACTATCCTAGAGGTCTTAGAACTAACCAGTCCTGGCAAATGAATAATACTCACATATTATCTTTTTAATAAACTTAAATATATTGATGTTTCTGTAGATACCTGCTCACTGTGATACATGCTGCCTGTCATTCAGGTAAACAAAAATCAATGTGTCATACAACATTGTGTGTCACCTTTGTAAACTTAAGAGTGTCATAAACGTTAAAACCTGATATCAGTCTTGTTTGTGTCAGTAAAAATATTTCAGAGTGTTCTTGATAACTGGATCATAAAGCATGTTATAGGGATCCTGTGTAATCCTGAAAGTTAAAGAGCAATTGAATTTGTCTTAAACCAAAAAATCAGCTAGCCAAACAAAAGAAAGAGGGAACACAGAGTCAAAACTTTGCTTTTAACTTTTTGCTTTAACTTTTTTGAATCCTTGTTTTGCTGTGACCTCCAAACAGGTGGTTGAAATTGTCTGGCATCACTTTTCATTTGGGGCCAAATATGCTGATATTTCCACAGAAAACTGAGAGTTACTATGATCATCAGAGGTGTTCTATCGACAGAATACAATGCACTTACACAGCACATCAAGCTTTCTGCTGACATGTCAACCAATGAACCTGGAAGCACATTGTCCGCCATCCTGGGAAAGTGTGCTGCAGGCTGTTCATGAGGCTTGCCACTTAGCTAATTGCCAGGGTTTGGTTCAGTCACCTGGAGGTCTTTTTTGTGCACTTCTTGCTCTCATAGTAGCTTCTCTATGTATTCCTGTGGCTCAAAGAGAAAAGTATTGTGCCTACATACCTAGTCCATCCTTGTTTATACCTCTTATATGAACAGACAGGCCCCCAGAAATTTTCCATTCTATAGAAATCAAGATAGGTAGATGATAGATAGATGGATAGATGATAGATAGATAGATAGATAGATAGATAGATAGATAGATAGATAGATAGATAGATAGATAGATAGATGATAGATAGATAGAGATAGATAGATAGATAGATAGATAGATAGATAGATAGATAGATAGATAGATAGATAGATAGATAGATAGATAGATAGATAGATAGATGATATTATATAGATATCTGCTTGGCCCACAGATTTTAATGCATTTACAACAATAAGATAATCTTAGTATTACATCTCATTAGCTTACATTTCATCTACCTCTATGTGTAACCCATCTACAGCAATATTATAGCCATTTCATGTTGGCTGTGGATCACACTCAGAAAATACAATTGTCTAAAGGACAACTTGTCTCATCCACCTTAAATTCTATTCCTTTAGATGAAAATCTTGTAAGTGACTTTTTGTAAGCAACTTTATTTTATTTTATTTTTGTAAGCAATTTTGAACCTAGCATGGCCAGATA
The DNA here is from genome assembly GCA_004027165.1 of Ctenomys sociabilis. NCBI lineage: Eukaryota > Metazoa > Chordata > Mammalia > Rodentia > Ctenomyidae > Ctenomys > Ctenomys sociabilis. Next base: position 9,179 of record PVKA01051297.1, read on the forward strand.
GAGCCCTGAATTCTCCCATCCCCAGACTCATCAATGACAAAACTGGACCCATACAAAATACTTCATGGAAGCTAGCCCTACCTTTCCATGCTGGATTGATGCATACTATGTATCTGCAGTTGATAGATCCACAAAAGTGAAAGTAGCATTACAAGGACATAAACATATGTTTATGATCCTCATGTAGTATTAAAAGATAGAGTGGCAACAAAATATGTTCTCATATATTAATTGTTATTTGACCCATTGTATCATGCCTACATATCCTTACAATGACTTCATAGTGGTGATCGTGGTCAGGATGCTTGGAGTTTGGCCTTCAGTCAATCTAACTGCAATGGTATTATTCACTTAGTTTTTTCTTGATAGAGACCCTAATTAAAAGATGCATCAATTGTACCAAGAAGGGATAACTTCCTGAGTGCTTTTGATAGCCAGAACAGCTATTTTAATAGCCAGCACACCTATTGGCTGTATAATGTTAGCTCATTCAGGACTGACTGCTCATTTTGTAGACAGTTGGACAAGAACTGCTAATGACAGATGGATAATTCAGTGAAATATTAATATACAGTTTGAAACCCAAGTGAGCATTCTATAAATCCCAACCTTTCAATTAGAGATCTAATTCAAAGTTTACAATTACAACGAGGATAAAAGTGTCACTATACTATGACTTGCCTTTGTCTCACCACAGTAGTATATAACAAAATTCTACATCCTTGAGAATTGGTCAAATAACATACAAGTGAGGATACATCAAAATTTTGTGGATATAGACAATCTTCAGAGAAAAATGCTGTCAGTGTCACAACAGACAGCCACATTTGATACCCAAGTTAAAGGTTGAGAGAAGTTCACTGATACTATAGAACAACTGAACACATTTGCATATTCCAAGGCTTACTTTTGGTTTCATATCGGAGTTAGTGTGCTCATTCTCCTGTTTAAAATCCTTCTCATTAAAGTGTGTCATGGAGAATTCTCAACTCAGTGGCGACTAGAGACCATACAGCAATGACTAACTCTGCTCCAGCTTCTTCAAAACAAAGAAGGAGAAGGCCAGGGAGATAACTCAGTGGCATAAGCACCTGCCTGGCAAGCAAAAGGTCCTGAGTTTGATCCCTGGTACCAAAAAATAAAATAAAATAAAAAATTATAAAAAAGGATGGTGTTGGTGGGGTAACTGGAGATCCCCCTGGGCAACTGTCCTTGAAAGAGAAGAAAATCTTTCCCTTGGCCAAGCCTGACCCTATTTCCATGTACTGATATGTACAGAGCTGGATAGAACTTTTCCTTATCCCTTCGATTGGTTTTATCTCAGTTGTGTAATGCAGATTTCTCTTTCTGCATCTCCTTCTCTCTGTATATCACAGAGATGAACACAAGCTTCCTCCCTAGCTCAGTTCGTAGCACTCAACTACTTCCCACCGCTCTCACACACATTCTCAAGCTACTCCTTTATTCCTGAATGAATAAAACTTGGGTTTAGCCTTGGGCTGAGTTCTTTGTTCTAGACAGCCATCATCTTCACTGGACTTAGGGCCCCTGGCCTCCCATAGCTACAAATACTTTCACTTACCATGAATTGCACTAGGTGTGGTAGATTGGAATTAACTTGGCAAGATTCCAATAATTTGTCTGTGCGATTACAAATATGAGCTTCCCAGACTATGATAAGGATCAGAAAGGGCTTCATACAGAAATGAAGGTCTTAATTAGGATTTGGAAGATGGATAGTACTAACTCTTCTTAGAAGGACTTAGCTCATAGCAGGCAGAATTAAGGCACAGGCAATTGGGAAAGTGTCTAAGTGGCTGATGGGAGGCCATCCTAAGAGAGGACAAGGTTAGAGAGCTGCTCACCAGAATGTGTGTTAGTACATGTACTTCAAAATCACTACCTCTGGGGTTTCAACTCCAAATCCTAGGGCAAAATGATGATGAAAATTTATAAACACAGCCAGTCAGACTTTTGAATTTCTGAGAAGGACTTTTCAGAGATAGTGCAGAGAAAAGCCTGAATTAAATTTATTGTACAGAGCTGTTATGCATCCAGGTGCTGAGGACCAGCTTGATGAGGAAAAGGCAGGCAATAATTAATACTAAGAAATTGGCACAAAAGGTGAAAGTCTGTCCTAAGCCTACATGACTTATGGTGGGACCTCTGGCTGGTTTAAGGACAGATTGATCTTTAGGGTAATGGCTTGAGCCAGGCCTAAAAAGCACTCTATGAAATTGTAATTCCTCAGAGCAAGATAACATAGCTGCTGAGGACTTGACTCGTGCAAATACTGTCTAGCTCAGGAGTTTCAGTTAGCAGAAGGCAATCAGGTTACCAGTTAACACTGATCCGTTCCTATGTGATTTTCCCAAAATGCATTGTTCTTCTATTCTTGAACCTTGGTGGCATCTACAGTTCATGTCTACTGCTCCCTCCAGCCACTGTCACACCCCTCAATCAATATGAACACCTAATAAAAGCCAAAGACAGAATACCTTGTGGTCCCAGCCCATCACTGGGCTTTGGTCATCTGAGCAAGTCATTTACCATTTCTCTACTGCATCTTAACAGGTATGAAAAATAAATCTCTAACAAACTCTCTAACCTTCGTGAGAAAAGCAACTCCCTGGCAGCAATGTGGCAGGCTGTGGTCCTGCAAAAGCAAAAGCCTCTGAAAACTTGTTTCTTCATCAACACAACTGAGACAGTTAGAGATAAAGTTGAAAACATGCATAAGCCTCTGCCCTAAACAACCATGCTTTGTTTGGATTTTCTCTGTGGTTGCTGCCCTCCTCCTGAGACAAGTAGGTCTTGGGCTCCCCGTTTGTCTACCCTCATCATAAGTGAGTTTGCCCTTTGTCTCTCCCATGCACCCAAATGACTCACCCGAATAACCACAGGCATTCTCCTAAATCCCTACTAATCTGAACACTACCCCCACCCAGCCAAAAGCAGACCCCTGAAATTGAAGGCCCCCTCCTCCACTCCCACTGCCATTGCCACCTTTTATAACTGTTCATGTCTCCCAAGAATGGTGGGTTCAGCACCCACCTCTAATCAGCTCTCATATTACCAGCCTCATTTGTGCACC
>PVKA01051298.1:0-12270 GCA_004027165.1 Ctenomys sociabilis
AACATTTATTTGTGTATAGATGCAGGAAAATCACATGCTTTTAATCCATTTCTCTTTGGCTCTGAGAATTCTCAGTGATGACACTTGTGTCTGCAGCTTTTACCCCAAGATAAGTCAGGGATTGCAGTCTGTGCTAGTTAATGGATTGCATCAACTTGAGCTAGAAACACTAACCTAAATGAGATCAGCATAGCTCTGGGTGTGGCTGACACGATTTAATGAAGACAGAAGACACACCCTGGGTGACAGCAACCAATAGGCTTGCATCCTGAATGGAAGAAGAGAGACAAGACAGGCCCCCTGGAGCATCAGGCTTCGCCTGTACCTGCGACATGGTCTTCTGGCTTCCTGCGAGGAATCTTTAGCCTACAGACAGACCCCATCAGCCTCCTGACAGGGACTCTCACAGGACACTATAGTGAGCCCCAGGCCTCTGGCTGGACCCTTTGGCTCTCCAGCACAGACAGATCTTTTGTATGTTACACTGGACTCTGAGGGTGGCTCTTGTAAGGCAATCTTGTCAATTCGTATATATTTGTATATTTTGCATTAAATTGGTTTCTCTAGTGAGCGCTGATGGATATACAGTCCTAACCTTACCCCTAATGCTGGCCAAGAAATCTCTCACTCACATTGCAGACCAGCTCTGCTTAGAAACAGCCTTTATTTTCATGTTAAAACAAGTTAGATTTGCTTCAGCCTCAAAGTGTGTTTGTATAAAATTAAAAGAACACAGGTGGTAATCTGAGCTTTTTTTCTAGAGGAGAATTGGGCTAAAGAGGTTGGGCACCAGTGGATATCCAATTACAATGGCATTTTTAAGTTTTATTGGCTGGATTAAAAAATGCTTAATAACTTTATTTTAAATTGCCTATGTCTAAGCTACTCCTCCAAATCATATTTTCTACAAGTATTTAATATTATAATGAGAAAGCCAAATTTTTTACTTAAAAATGCCCAGAAAGATAAATACCTTTTTCAAAAGTCTTCTAGAGGTTATATGATCATAAAATTTGAGGTTGGAATGTATAATAGGAGTTTTCGAGTCATACAAAGCTGTCCCCTGGCTGTGCCATTTCCTGGCCATTGGCAGGGGCTTGTAGCTTAAGCTTTCTCAGCCTTGGTGCTGGCTTTCCTAACACTGTGAACAGCAACTGAGTAGCATTGCTGTGAGTACCTAGGAGGCACAGGGCCTTCTCACTATACCTGACAAAGGCACATTTATGGAGAATGGGCTTTGCCCTGGGATGGCGCCTAGTACTTCACACACAGCATGTTATTTTGTCTTCATAATGACCTTTGGAGACAGTTACCAGCATCATTCACAGATGTGGACCCTAAAGTAAGAGGGGTCATGAAAGTTGGCCAAGGTCCATCGTCCCTAAGGATTAGGGAGCTGCTTGAACCCCGGCAGTACAGCTCCAAGCCACTGCAGTAGCAGTAGCTGTTCTTAGTTTAACTTCCAACTGTAGACAAATGTTCATCCTGAGAGACTGTCTGAAGATTTTCTAACTTTTTCTGTTGGCTCTGAGTTTTTAACCTCTCTTGCATCCACCAGGAATCCAGCTGTGATTATAGAATTTAGCCTTGCTCAGGAAAAGTGGTTAGTAGGATGACTGGTCACTGGTGGCAATTAGCTTCATTAGAGGAAAAAAAAGAGATGAAAAATTCTTCTGATTAGGAGTTTCCCTAATAGCTTCTGTCCTCATTGTCATGAAAATCTTGAACAATACAGACGCTCATCCAATTATCAAATCAACCTGGGGGGCAGAGTCTGGCATTACGTGTACCCATTATTAAAAGGTAATTCAGTGTAACAAACCAAATCGAGTATGTACAAAGACTGTCAAATAAAATAAACCACTAACAAATTAAATTATTCTCCATTTTCAGTGGGAAGAGTGCCAGTCATTTTTCATTTTAAAAAATATGCATCTAACTTCTGTTTTTTTTAAACGTGAAAAGATGAATTAAAAGCCTCTTGCACTGTCTATTGGGAGTTCATTATTTATTTAATTTTTAGAGACACAGCTCTCTTCTTGATCCTGGGGCATTTTTCTTCAGAGAATTAATGGAGCATTAAGCCTCACTCTGGTCAAAAATCTTGCTTCCTCCATAGATCAGTGTTGGACAGAGTTTCTAGTCCAGGAGTGCCAGCTCAGTGGCTGCTCGCAGAGCCATCCCTGGGCTGGTGTTTCCAGCATAAAGCTGCCGCTCTGCCAACACCCCCCGAAGAAATCCTACCCAAGTAATGTAATTTTTACATTTCTCTGCTCACACCCTTCAACAGCCTCAAATATGTCCCTAATTTCTTTCTTTTTTACTGGCTTTGTCATACAAATTGAAACATGCCCAAGAGGAAAAACCCCTTTGGACCAAGTCAGGCTTTGTGCTTCAGGTTATTAAATATTATAGAATTATATTCTTTTATTTGACAAACATTTAGTAAGTGTCAGTCATCGCACGAGGTGGAATGTGTCCAGAGTGGACAAAACGCTATGCTAAGAAATTCAAGATCTTTATAGCACAGGGAGACGTTAATGTCTCAAGGCAAACATATTGTTATAAGCTGTCACCCATGCTATAAGGGCTTGTATATTATTTCATGAAAGAAGAAAACTGGGGCCATAATTTAGACCTGAAGGGTCAGATAAAGGGTTTTAAAAGAAGTAAACATCTATTCCCCCAAAACGGGGCTCTGTGAACCTCAATTCCTGTCAGCGGACCTTAATAGGGGCCTGCCACGACTGTAAGCAATGTCAGGAGACATTTGGCTGCTACAACAGAGGGATGTTACTGGCATTTGCTGTAGAAGCCAAGGATGCCGCTAAGGATGCTGCCATGGAAAGTAGGGACCACTTCCCCGGCAACGAGGAGTTATCAGACCCTCAAGGTCAACATTTCCAAAGTTGAGAAATCCAGCTCTTAATGAAACCATTCAGAAATATAATCCAAATCTAGAGCGGACAGAAGAAAGCCAGTATCAGCTTCCACAACGGGCAGAAGAAATTCCCAGCTCGTACAGATATTTTGTATGAAAAATAATTCACATTACATATACACGTTTAATACACCCATAATACTCACATGTATATACACACACCTGTCTTTGTGTCCACATGCTCCTATGTGTGTTTTGCTACATGAAGTCTTATCCCCCTGTTGCCATGCCAGGAGTAGGACAATTTACCCAAGCCGTGTGGCAGTCAGCACGTGCATTTTGAATGTGACGGATCAAAGATGGTTCTCATGGCTGGCTATCACTTCATGCTCTGAGTGCTGCTGACTGCTTTTGCCCCCTCAGTGGAGAAGAGAGGAACTGCGTCTGTCCCTCAGAAGTTAACCTCACTCTCCTTTGCTGCCCCATGCAGAAGCCTGTGACTCTGCCACTTTCATTCTTTCCCCAGACGTTTTCATTCTCTGCTGACATCACTACGTGTGCTTCACTGTTCACTGCTTTTCCTGTTACTTCTCTTGACATTTCACATTGTGTCCTTCCCCAAGGAAAAAAGGAAACAGCCTAAAATATTCAATTAATACTTATATCTGTGGAAGGGGTGGGGTAGAAAGAAGACAGTTAATTAGTTTTCCTAGGATTATTCACAAGATGATTTTTGTTTTGTCTTTGCTATTGATGAAAACATTTATAAAATCTAATAATGTACCTTATTCTATTTTTCAGGTAAATATCACTGAATCTTTGATGACTCCCAGCAATTTAGACTGCATTCTGTCATTTATTACTGTAGCATGTATGGACCAAGAAGATGAATATAAATTTGATATTAAAAAGCTTACAGGTGGAAGTTGCCTGAGATGTCCTTTACGGTAACAAGCCTGCATGAATACAAATATGCATTTCTAAAACTGATAAGTTCGAATTTTATGTATTTATTTATTTATTTTTTATTTTATTGAAGTACAAATATCAATGAGACAGTTTTAAGACACCTTAAGAGGATGGATTCGATAAATTAATACATTGTCTCTTATCAATAAATTAAGAGAGTGTAGCTGTTTATGTACCTTATTTTTTATACCTGAATTACATCAAAGATTCAATAATTAATACTTTCTACCTTGTTATTTTCCTAGTGGTTGTCCATAGTACTAGAAGCCGACATCATATCCTGTCCAACCACCATTAGTGCAAATCTTGCCTCTCATAGAATGATGTAGAAGCACAGCGTTATCTATCCCAACTGCACTAAAACTGTAAACCTGACCTTCCACAGCTTTGCAATGTTACGCACTCCCGGTAGCTAAGTTAGTTCTGCCTCCTGCCAATAGATGGCAGTAGTGATTACTAGTGCGACTCCCATTTGGGGACCGATTGACTCCTGAACTACCTTTTAAGGTTGCATCTTCTGATTCCCAATTTTGGCTGCACATAAGAATCAAATAAAACTTCTTACGAAAAACTGATGCCTGCACCTCAGCACCAGTCCGTGAAGTCATAATGCCGGTGGGGGAGAATTGAGGTAGTACTGATAGTCTCCCTTCCCCCTGCACAGCCAAGCCCAAAAAAGGCCCAAAGCCAGTGAGTCTGGGGGAAAATGGCACAGTTTCCAAATGTGGAACACTTAGAGAGATTATCTTTTGGAGCAACGAGGTTTCATGGGTGTAAATGATCTTTACAGTTCTGTACAGATTGAACGCTTTAAATTTTTTAACTATAACAGTTAAAAGGAGCTATTTTTATTACTTTTAGGAATACATAAAATGGATATTATCAGTGGAAGATAAAAACCACAGGAAGAGAATTACTATCCATGATACAGAAAATTCCTAAAAGTTTATATAAAGACAACTCAATAAAAATGTGGGGCTGGGATGTAGCTCAGTGGCACAGTGCCTGCCTAGCAAGTGTGAGGCCCAGCGTTCCATTGCTGGTACCAAAAAAGAAAATAGTAAAACCAAGACCAGAAAAAGTCCCTTTGGGGAAAAAAAAAACACCTTTAAACGAGCTGGGGAGATAGCTCAGTAGAATAAGCACTTGCCTGGCAAGCGCAAGGGCCTGAGTTCAGTCTCCAGTCCTGCCAAAAAAAAAAAAAAAAAGAAATGTGAACAAAATTCAGAACCAGCAAACTTATAGAAAGGGGAAAACAAATGATCAGAACATAAGCATATAGAAATACGCCAATCGCATTAACATTCTGAGACATGCAAATTAAAAGATCTTTAATCTTACAAAAGATTCATTTGACGAATCTTTTTAATCTTCTTTTGTGAAGAATTTACTGTATATAGCTATTCTAAGGTTTAAAATTTTTTTAAATTATTTTTTTGTTTCTAGAGTAAGGTCTTGCTCCTCTGTAGTCCTTGCTGGTCTCAATGGCATGGTGATCTACCTGCCTCAGCCTCCCAAGTCACACCACCACACCACCTTGTTCTAAGTTGTTAACTGAGGAATTCGTTCAGGTTCACTATAGTTTGAAGCAGCAGGTATTCACATCATCTTGTTTCTACAAATGCAGGCAACCTAGATACACAGCATATCGTGTCTTAGCTTGAAGCGTGCAGCCAGTGCTTGCTGCAGGTAAGCTGGACAGTCAGGCACTGTGCCCAGGAGGAGCCCTGCCCTTCCCCACTGTTCTCTGCTGCTTCTCCACTGAATGGGCAAAAGGTTTATATTATTGAGTAATGTGCATAATACGAACACAGTTGGTTTTTTTTTTTGGTACCAGGAATGGAACTTGGTGTTTGTGTTTGCCAGGTGGGTGCTTATGCCACTGAGCTGTCTTCCTGGCCCTTGAACTATGTTTTGTAAAAACAAAATAGAATCATACAATGGACATGCTGAAATGTATAGAAACACATAAACAGGTGACGTTAGTTACCTTGGAATATGGGGTCATTCTAGTACTATTTTACTTGTTGCTATAAATATACACTCTTTTTGTAATTTAGGGAAGTTATATGTCTAATGTTTTTCTAGGGCAAGATTCTTGAAATTCTTCAGTCTGGCCTTAGCTGAGGAAGGCTCAGGCAGGAGGGTTGCCTGGGCCCATGAGTTTCAAACCAGCCTGCCATTTAAATATTGTAGGTGTGTGAATTCAGCAAAATAATCCAATATAGTCCAGTAGACCATAATAGTAGTGGGCTATCTGTAGGACTGGCAACATCAGAGAATACCCATCTCTGACAAAACTAAACAAAAAAATGGGAAGAGCATTTTGTATCTGTATATACAAAATAGGATAGATATACAGCTACTTTCTCTTAATTCAATGAGAAGAGAGATTTGTACTAATAGTGTTTGGACAGGATATCATGTCTGCATCTTGTACAATGAGTAACTACTGCAAAGACAACAATAGGCAATTATTGTAACTGTCCTACTAATCTGTTTTGAAATTGTCTCATTGCTCTTTGTTTCTCAATAAAATTAATAATAAAAAAAACCCAGCCTGGACATAACATAGTGAGGCTCTATGTAAAAAACACGTTCTTTGCTCAGTCCTGGATTTTGTGTAGGACTTACACAGCAGCAATTAGCGTATCTCCTCATTCCTGTAAGTCTAGGTCTGCTTTTCTACCTATCAGGCCCTGGGTGGAGAAAGACCAGGCCACGCCCTTCCTCTTTACAACTGCCCTTCACATGTTTAAGGGCACCTCCCAGGGTCCTGTTTTACTCCAATGGACTGCACTGCTGACCTCAACTCCACGGTCATGGTCAGAGCCCGCTGGCCTCTACCAGTGCTTCGCTTTAGTGGATGCAGGGCCCAGCTCACAGCAGCAGAAGATATGCTGTCTGCTTATGAAGATTCACACTTTTGTAATAGGCTGCATCATAGCATCAACTAAAATGCTTTTTATTTTTCAAATAAATTAATGTCAAGTTACCTCTCTCCTCCAGGGTTGACTGTTTTAACTCATTTCCTAACCTCTCCTCTTTGGGATCTCTCTTTTTCTCTTAAAAATAAGATGCAGTCTGGTGAGTGTTGTGTATGCCTGTGGCATTTGATGGTCCAAATCTCATGAATTGTGGGTTCTGGATAATTGGGTTTTCTGCTTGCTCCAGGATGGTCAGAAGATGGGCAGAGGAGCCAGTGACAGGATTGCGAGGCCTGGCCCAGCAGGGAGATGCCTTTGTCTCTGCCTAGCAGTCTAGGGCTGAATTTGAACATCATGATCCTACAGAATCTTCTCTTTTCTTGTTCTTTTTTCTTTTTTAAAATTTTTATTAATTCTAATGAGAAATAAATAGCAATGAGACAGTTCCAAAGCAAGTTAGCAGGGCAGATACAATAATCAATACTTTGCATATTGTTGTCTTTGTAGTTATCTATAGTACAAGAGGCAGACATGGTCTTGTCTAAACAATATTAGTACAAATCTTTCTTCTCATTGAACTAAGAGTAAGTAGCTGTATATCTATCCCATTCTGTATATACATAAGTATATTTTGTTCGCTATAAAATGGACTTTCACTTATATCCCCTTTTGTTTTGTTTTGTCAGAGATGTGTGATCCATTGCTATTAGAGAAGCTGTATTTGGAGAAGTCTTTAAAGGACCTTTTATACTTGAAACCAGTTCAATATTGTATGAACTCGAATTCATAAAAATATCCCAATATAGTCTAATAGTCCATAATAGTTGTGGGCTATCAGCAGAATTGGCAATTGTCAGAAGTTGTTGAGTTGAGCTTTTTACAGCTCAGCATATTAATACGGCTTTACTTTTTATACCTTGGGGTTATACTTTTCTGCTGAATGGTTAAGACCAAATTAAAGCAAGACTTATGTAACTAAAAATGTAATCTTTGTATCTGACAAGGTTGTTGGAAAATACCAGTTCTATTTTACGTCTAAGGCATTTGATATTCAGACAGATAGTGAGGTTAAGCTCAACTGCCTCTGTTACAGGGTAATAATGTCATTAAGCTTCTCTTGTGGATGGTTAACAACTAAAGTTTGCAGGCCAAAAATTAGAGAAAAAGAAGGACTACAAGGATAGCCAATATTTTGGCCCTAGTCCTTCAAGGTCAGTGAAGACTCATGACATAAGAGAACTTGTGTTGTGACATCCTGTAACTCAGTGGTGTCCCAAATTTTCTATTCAAGGGATTATGGAGCCACAGAGGAAAGTGATTGACGATGTAGAGTGTGCCTAGGGAGAGTCACCTAGAAAGAAAAAAAAAATCTCTCAGGCTTTCACAGAGAGCAAATTGGTCAAGCAATGGCCATGACTCATTCAGATGGCTGACACTGACAAAAGATCTACAAGCTCCTTTCTTCTTTTTTCTTTGTGGTACTGGGGATTGAACTCAGGATCTTGCACTTGCCAGGCAGGCGCTTATGCCACTATCTCCCTGGCCCTTGAATGTCATGATTCTAGAAAATGAACAGATAGGGAAGCAATAACTCCAGTGGGTAAAGTGTTCTCATTTCAAGGGAAGAAAGCAGGAGTGAAGACCAGAGGTAGAGGCTTGGGGGTGTGGAATAAAATGGGAATCTGAGAAGAGCAGCAGGACTTCAGAGAGAAATAGGGTGGCACGGTCCTGGACAGAACAGAGTGAGAAGGAAAAGGCAGGCAGGGAAGGGATATGCTACTCAGAGCTCTTTAGATTTCAAGGAACAGGAATCTCTCAAATGTACTTTTAAAAAACAATGAAAAACAGATATATATATATATATATATATATATATATATATATATATATATATATTTGTGGTGACCTGAGTGCAAGGACCCGGATTTGATCCTTGGTACCATATGCCCTGCTGGCCCCCACCATGCTGGCCACTGAAACTGGATGTGGGGGTGCATGCCTAAAATCCTAGCACTGGGGGTGCTGAGACAGGAGGATCACTATGAGCCTAAGCTTTGTTGTGAGACCTTGTACCAAATCAATCAATCAATCAATCTTTGGAAAAAATATATGTATATAAATTATCAAGACTGGAATGGAGCATGTGACATGTACTAGGGACTTTATAAGCTGTTAGGGACCTGGGGAGTATTATTCTTTTTCTCTTTTCTTTCTTCTCTCCTGTTCCCTTTCCTTTCCTTTCTACTTTCTAGTGCTGGGAGTTGAACTCAGAGCCTTAGATTGGAGTTGCAGCCCCAGTAACCATCCCCTCTCCCTACTTTTTTTTTTTTTTTTGTGGTACTGGGGATTGAACTCAGGACCTTGCACTTGTCAGGCAAGCACTTATTCTACTGAGCTATCTCCCCTGCCCTCTCCCTACTATTAAGATAGAATCTCATGAAGTCACTGGGCTGGAACTGGGATCCTCCTGCCTCAGCACCTTAGCACGCTAGGCTCGCAGGCACGCACCACCTCACCCGGCTCCACCAGATCCTTCCCTGCTCCTGTCTGCACATGCGGCCCTTCCTTTCCTCTTACCGATGACTTCATTCATTTGCCCCTGGTGCAGGGCCTTCAGGGAGTGAGCTCTGACACAGTCACACACTGAGCTCCAGGGCACGGTGCTATCTGAAAGGATGGCAGGGAGAACAAGGAAGGCACCTGGCCCCTCTAACACATCTTGCTCCTTCGTGCACCTCATTCCTGTCATCCGAACACTCTGAGGGGTGCTCCTTGGCCCAGCCACTTCCGTTTCCTTCCCATCTCCTGAGTCTGCCCTGGTCCCAGCTTCCCCCGTTACAAGCTCTCCCCACTCCTCAGGCCATGCATGGAGTGAAGGGGAGCATAACCTGATGGTTTTAAGAATCCTGAAAAAAAAATGATGAATTCTCCAGCTTCCTGCTTTAATCTGGCACTATTCCACCAGGAATCATTTTCTAACTTGTTCCTAGTGCTTTAATTTAGACTTCAACAGTCTCTTGTTCAGGGAAAGCAAAGCACAATCGGTCACTATTCCCTGGATGGAAATTTTGTTTTGTGTGGAATGCTGTTATAATTGCCTTTCAATCTTGTGCAGGCAGCAGATCCATTTATTTAACTGTCCCTTACAATATTCTTCCACTTGCCTGCCAATCTTCGAAATCCTATGAGCCCTACTCATGTAATCTTTTTTCCTTTTCCCAGTGCTGGGGGTTGAACCCAGAGCCTCATATTATGTTAAGCAAGTGCTCTGCCACTGGACTGTACCTCCGCTCGATCCTTTCATTGTGGCTGTTTTCTTTTTCTTCTTTTTGAGACTGGGTTTCACTATGTGGTTTAGGCTGGCCTTAAATTCACTCTGTAGCCCAGGCTAGCCTCAAGCTCATGGCAAATCTCCTGCCTCAGCCTCCAGAGTGCTGGATTACAGGTATGTACCACCACCCCCTGGCTCACCGTATCTTTTAAAAACTAGATTGTTAAGCCATATTAAATGGTCAAACCGTATTAAAATAGCTCTTGAAGGGAGTAAAGTTGAGTAGTTATTTCTTCTGGAGTTTGGGTGGCTCATACTTGGTCTAGTTTGCACTAAACTTCTTGCACTTTTGTTCAAGCCCCTGAGAACTTTGCTGGCACCGCTGCCTTGGCCACAGTTCTATACCAGCACTGTGCTTGCCCCTCTAGAGCTCTGCATGCCAGCTATGCCCTTCAAGCTGTTAAGGTTCCCACCCACCCCTAGCTCATTCTGGGCCTCTTCTTTGCCCTCCAGATTTGTGAAGCAGGAACCTATTACATGGGGGAGGGGGCAGTGGGAGGAATGGAGGCTACTTTTGAGGCTGATTCTAGGACTATAAACTCCATTTTACCTTTTTCCTGAAAGGAGGAATATGGATTACTGACTCTAATAACCGGAGCAGAGACTCTCCTTCAAAATACTATGAGGGTCTGGGGATAACAGAAAGGAAAGAAACATTTAAAAAGAAGGGAAAACTAATCATACAGAGAGAAAGGAGGACAATGTGGAGTTCATTTAAAACCACTGTAGTTGAACATCAAATTACTGTGCTGGACCTCTACCTATTTTATATTCCAGTGAGTATTTATTTTACTTTTAATACAGAAATCATAATCACATCCTGAGTTGCATCATGTATGTATTTAATATGTGAAATCAGCCATATGTTTATGCTCTGCATCAAACAGAAAAAAGGAAGAGGGAGACACATTTAAATCATGTTGACCATCGCACCTGCATCCCGCTACATGGCTCACAGCTCCCCAGTGAGGCTGAGACCAAGGTGTGCAGAGACTCCTCTCCCTGCAGAAGGCTCCCGGGGTGCCCCCGCTGACATCTAATGCAGAACGAGCTGCTACAGTTAAAAGGGCCATGCTTTCCATAAATGGGCTGCTGTATTTTGTGTACAGCTTTATACTTTTTTAAATAATCCATGTACCGATATTATAACTATTTTGTGTAGAACTTATGCCACCTGTGAATGATTTATGTTTTTTTTTTTTAAAGGGTATTTTTGAACAAACCTGACTCACACTTCATGGGATGACTTCAGACCTCACCACTGTACAGATCTTTCCTAAACACCTACTGTGCCCTGTGTGCTTTACATGCCCCACTTCCTCTAAGCTTCTCAAAATTCCTGCATAGTTGGTATTATAAATATTTTATAGACTTCAGAGGACGGAGGCTCTGAGGTTACCGGGCAGTAAGTCATGAAGTCATTTAGTTAAGATCAGCAGAGCTAGGGTCGGTGAAGTTATTTTACCTGAGGTATAGAGAAGATTTATGGGCTATCTAGTTTAAAAAAGATTTCAAAGAGGGAAAAGCCTGTTTTCTCTGTACTAATTTCAGAGTCAGAAACACAGCTCGAAAAGCATATCTACAAACTTCGGACAAATATATATAATTTCAGGCTGTCAGTCAGCATGAACAACATTTATAAGCAGGCAACAATTCAGGGAACACAATATTTATGAGCTCCTGCTGGGATATAAGCTACTGCGCATGCTGGTAGGGCCTGGCTGTAGTGTTTTCTACGGTCTCCTCAGCTCTCAGTGTATTACACAAAGTGGGTACTTAACAAATAGTTTTGAATGAATGCAGAAAAACATTTAAAAGAAAGCAAATTGGAGATTTTCTCTGTCAGAGAAAAATCTTCATTTCCCCCCTAAAGTATGTCCCAAAGTTTTTAAATTAAATTTTCAGTGGGTACATTAAAAAAAAAAAGATACATATTAATGGAAAATTCTCACTTCTAAACTAGTTTTTCATTACAATCATTTGTGATTTCTTAGAGAAAAATAGAAAACATTTTTTAAATATTAAATAAATTAAAAACAAAAAGTATTTAATAGGCATAGTTTCAAAATAAGATAAGAAATAAACAACAAGGTTTGTAATATTTTATATTGTTATTTTCAAAGTAGTTGTTCAGATTACTAGATATCAGCATGCAAAATTGG
>PVKA01051299.1:0-12270 GCA_004027165.1 Ctenomys sociabilis
AATTTTGTTCTTCCATAGCTAGCTAACATTTTTATGTATATGCTTTAACCATTTTTTTCTCTATAATAAGTTTTGGACAATTTCATTTTTGTGTATCTTGGTATGATTTTATTTAAATTTCTTGTGCAAAAAGCTCATTTTTTTCTGGAAATGTGGTATTATAAGTTGAACTAAATTCAGAAATTTTAAATCTTTAAATATTTATTGCCTACTCCTTTGAGAATTCTAATTATATGAATATAAAAAAAAAAGAAAGGAGCAGGTAATTCTTACAATTTTTGTTTTTACTCTGATTTTTTCCTCTCTTGAATTTCTCATAACTTCTTAGTTATTGTTTTTTTTTTTAAACAAGACTTATACGTTTATATCTGGTAATCTGAAAAACTGATTTGCACATCGCGTTGTGTCATACAGCAACCATTGTTGGATTCCTGTTAGTGAAATCTTGTATCATGTATAGTGCTGTTTTCTTCTATCATTATTTTGTATTCTTTAAAAATAATAATAAAAAGTACAAACAAACAAAAATGTTGGTGCTGGCAGTGTAGAGCAGCGCACTGTAAGTAAGGGCTCCACTCCTGAGGGTCATCCCAAGCCTTGCCTCTTCCCCTTAACAGTCCTGAAGCGCACAGCGTGAGCTGGGTTTTGTGCAGGCCTTTAATGCTAGCTGTGCAGAAGGCTGAGGGGGCGACTGGACATACTTGTGAGGCACTGTCTCAGCACCAAAACAATACTAGGGGTGGGATGCAGCTCAGTGGTAGAGTGCCCCTGAATTCAAGTCCCTGTGCTGCACGAACAAACGAACAAACATTGTTATTCTACAACACATCCCCTGAATTATGTCTCTGACCTTTTGTATCCTTCGCCTGACTCTCGCAGCCTTCCCTGGACCCTTCTGCTCCTGGCAGCCATGGTTAAATCTTGCCTCCTGTGTCTTTTGTGCCTGGCTTATGTCATTTAAAATGTCTTCCAGAATCATTGGTGCTGTTGATCACAAATAATCTATTTTTAATTTTTCTTTTTGTGGACCTTCCATACTGCTCTAGGTACTGGCTGGAGTGCTTCTTTTTTTTTTTGGTGGTGGTTGTGGTGGCAGCGGAGGTGCTGTCTGACTTCAACCTATGGCCTTTGCACTGATCTGTACCCCGGGCCATTTGTTTTTATTTTTATTTATGAGGTTTTGCTAAGTCACTAAGTTGCTCCAGCCTGCCCAGGTGCTTGATTCAAGGCATGCACCCCTGCACATGGCTCTGACTACTAACTTACATGCCCGTGGACAGGGCGCAAGGCTCCCTTTTCTCCACATTCTCACCAGCACTTGTTATTTTGCATCTTGATAGCAGACATTTTCCTTCCTTTCTCCCTCCTCCCTCCTTCCCTCCTTCTCTTTCTCTGTTTCGTATCCAGTTGAGGCCTGCCTTGAACCCACCACATGAGACTGGCTGACCTTGCTGTCTCAGAAGTCTGCTTGTCTGCCTCCCAGGTGGGACTACAGGTGTGCACTACCATGCCTGGCAGTAGTAGCCATTCTAACAGGTGTGAGATAGCGTCCATTTGCTTTAATTTGCTTCTCCCTCATGATCAGGATGCGTGTATTTTTTTTATAATCTGTTGGTCAATTTTATCTCTTATTTTGGGAAATGTCTATTCAGGTCATTTGGCCATATTTTAATTGGTTGATTTGTTTTTGTCATTGTTAAATTATACAATTTCCTTATACATTTGGATATTAATTCCCTATCAGAGAACTGGCTTCAATGTATTTTCTTTCTTTTCTTTTTTTTGGCAGAACTGGGAGTTGAACTTAGGCCCTTGCGCTTGCCAGGCAAGTGCTTATTCTGCTGAGCCCAAGCACATGTTTTCTGACATTCAGTAGAATTATCTTTCTCTCTTGGGTTTCCTTTACTGTGCAGAAATGTTTTAGTGTGATAAGATTTCATGCTTTACTTTTCTTGGCTGTGCTTTTGGAATCCTATCTAAAAAAACTCAGCCAGACCAATCAGGAGCTTTTCCCCCTGCATTTTCTGCCAATAGTTTTACAATTTCAGGCCTTAATTTTAAGCCTTGAATCTGTTTTGTTGTGGTTGTTTTTGTTTTTGTCTTAGTGGTGGTGCTAGTACTGAAATCTAGGGCCTTGGTGGGCTGGGCTAACACCACACCCCCACTATACCCCAGCCACAGGCAGGTTTTATGCATGTGGTTAAACAAAGTTCTAACTTCATTCTTCTTACTGTGACTATTGAACCTGCTTACACTCTGTCCTTTCCTGTGTGTGCATGCTGTTGACATATTTATTAAAAACCAATTGACCAGGGTCAGGGAGATGGCTCAGTGAAATAAGCGCTTCCCAGGCAAGCACAGGGGCCTGAGTTCAATCCCCGGTTCTGCCAAAAAAAGGAATTGATTGGCCAAGGACTGTGCATGGTGGTGCACCCCATAATCCCAGTGCTCCGGAGGCTGAGGAAGGGGGATTGTGATTTTGAGACCAACCTGAGCAACAAAGTGAATTGAAGGCCAACCTGAAGATCTGAACTGTGTAATGAAACCCTCATTTCAAAAAAAAAAAAAAAAAATCACCTGGCCATAAATGTGTAGATTCTCTGTTCTGTTCCGTAGGTCTGATTTTCTTTTAGTTTTTAGTAGTGGGGATGGAGCCAAGGGATTTTCTACTGCTGAGCTACATTGTCAACCATTTTTTAAATTGCCCAGGGTGGCTTCAAACTTAGGTTCCTCCTGTCTCAGCCTCCCAAGTAGCTAGGCTTACAGGCATTGCAGTGGTATGTGCAGTTTTTGCGCCTTTTTATGCCTTATCATGCTGTTTTTGTTTGTTTTTTTGTGGTACTGGGTGAGCTCAGGACCTTGTGCTTACCAGGCAGTGTGTTTGCCAAGCAGGAGCTTATGCTGCTGAGCTATCACCCCAGCCCTATCATGCTATATCGATTGTTGCAGCTTTCTAGTATTTTTTGGCAGAACCAGGGATTGAATTCAGGCCCTTGCACTTGCCAAGGAAGCACTTATTCTACTGAGCCATCTCCCCGGCCCCACTAGTATAGTTTTAGGCCAGGTATTGTGATATATGCAGCTTTTTTTTTTTTTTTTTTTTTTTGGTGGTTTCATATAAATTTTAGAGTTCTTTTTTCTTTTTATTTTACGTATTTGGTACAGGGTCTCATTACACAGCGCAGACTCATTGTGATCCTCCTGTTTCAGCCTCCCCAGTGCCAGGATTATAGGCATGTGTCACTATGCTCAGTTTCGGTGGCCAGCTGGGTGCACCTAGGGCGGGGCTGGCATGGCATACAATACAAGGGATCCAACCTAGGTCCTTGTGCTTGCCTAGGCAGGCTTTTAAACTGCTGAGCTATCTCCATCATCCTAGAGTTCTTTTTTTTTTTTTTTTTTGTCTTTTTGAGACAAAAAAAAAAAAAATTCCTAAATATTTCATTGTATTTTTGGAGCTATTATAAGTAGGATTGTTTTCTTGATTTCTTTCTCAGATAGTTCGTTGTTAATATAGACACACTGCTGATTTCATTTTCTTTTGAAGATTGACACAGGATCTCACATAGTCTAAACAAGTACTTTATCACTGAATTACATCTCCAGCAACTTTTTGTGTGTGGTACCAGGGATCAAACTTGGGACCTAGTGCTTGCCAGGCAGATACTTATGCTGCTGAGCTATCTCCCTGGCCCTTCCAGCAAATTTATTTTTTTTTTTTGTCTTTTTGAGACAGGGTCTCACTATGCAGCTCAGGCTGGCCTTAAGCTCACTTTGTAGCTCAGGCTGATCTCAAACTCACAACAATCTCCTGCCTCAGCCTTCCTAGTGCTGGGATTACAGGTCTGCGCCACCACACCGGGCATATAAATATTATTTATCTATTTATTTATTTGTATTTTGAGATAGACGTCTCACTAAGTTGTCCAGAATGGGCTTGAACTTGCCATCCTTCTAGGTGAGTTTCTCAAATAACTGAGATTACAGACCTGTGCCGCTAGGCCTGGCATCATTATTATTGGTATTACAGTATGTGAATGTATAACATTTATCTTCAGGGTGTGTGTGTGTGTGTGTGTGTGTGTGCGCGCGCAGGGTCTCACTACATAGCTCAGACTTGTAGTATCTTCCTGATTTCTGCCTCCCTAGTGCTGGGATTACAGGTGTGTGCCCCCATGCCGGGCCTCCATCACTGGTTCAGCATGCCTAGGGGTAGGACTGGCATGGCATACAGTGCCAAGGATCAAACCTAGGCCCCTGCGCTTACCTAAGCAAGCACTTGGTCTGCTGAGCTATGTCTGTATCACCGGCCCTTAACATACATATCTATTGGTTACCTATTTGTTGATGAACACTTGGGTCATTCCTATTTTCAGATAAATACCACATTCTTGGGGTTGGGGAGATGGCTCAGTGGAATAAGTGCTTCCCTGGCAAGCGCAAGGGTCTGAGTTCAATCCCCAGTTCCAAAAAAAAAAAAAAAACTTGTATAAATACCACATTCTTGAATGTTTTTTGGTAAATGTATTCATGCATTTATGTTGTTTTTGCATATGAGTGGAATTACTATAGTGTGCATATGTTTGACTTTAGTAAATCTAGTCAAACAGCTTTGCAAAATTAGTGTGCCAATTTATATTCCCATCACTATATATAAGCATCCCACTTGGGTAATTTTGGTTGGTTTCTTTGTGTATTGGTGTGGTGCTGGGGGTGGAAACCAGAGCCTTGTCCGTGTGAGGTAAGTGCAGCATTCTGAGCTGCAACAGGACTGGTGTGTATGTCCAGGGTATTTTTCACTTTAGCCTTTCTGATGGGGTACACTGATTCCTCATTGTGACTTTAATTTGCATTTCCTTAATGGCTGTTGGTTAGATTTTTTTGGCGGAACCAGGGATTGAACTCAGGCCCTTGCACTTGCCAGGCAAGTGCTTATTCTACTGAGCCATCTCCCCTGCCCTATAAATGGCTGTTGGATATGCTTTTTTGTTATGTCTTCTTGTGAAAGCATTGTTTTACTTTCAGTCAGATTTGCAGTCCCCCTGGAATTTGTTTTGTGCATGCTGTGAGGATAAAGTGCGTCTTCCCACTTGCATCACCAGTTGACTTAGTGCCACATATTAGGATGATCCCATCTCTGGTATATTGTGGTTTTCGATCAGACATCCCTGTCCCTGGGGGCAAGCTTTTTTTTTTTTTTTTTTTTTTTTTATGGGTACCAGGATTGAAGTCAGGACCTTGTGCTTGCCAGGAAAGTGCTTTTCTACTGAGCCAATCCCTAACCCTGGGGACTCCCTGGATGTTCTAGTTTGTTCTGCTGTTCTGTTCATCCAGCCCTGTTGTCTGTGACTAGGGCTTCATGATAGTGCTGGTTACTGACAAGTGTTTCTTCTGGCTGTTGTCTGCAGTGGCCCGGGTGGTTTCTGGCCCTTGCTGGCTGATTCGAGGCCCTCTTGCTGCTGTACTTGAGCTCAGCAGTGTTCTTTGGTTCTTCAATGCCGTTGGTGCTGGCTGCACTATCCCCTTCCAGAGGCTCAAGGAGGCTCATTGTTTGTTCTTTTAGAGGTGTCTCCTTCCAGACAAAGGCCAGCAGACCAGAGGCCATGTGCAGAGCCTGAGCTTGGGCAGGCCCCAGTCAGCAGCAGGAGGAGGGTGGGTCGTAGTGGGGAGGACCAGGGCTGCAGCCACCTCAGTGCGGGCAGTGGGTACGGGTGCCACCTGGCACCCAGCCATCAGGAAGAGGAGGAAGGGAAAAGGAGGCCCTGGGCATAGCTCTCGGCAGCTCACTCCCCACCACGTCTTGGTGTGGGGTTGAGGGTCCCGCCTGCACCATTGGCAGCGTAGTATTTTAGTTTTAACTTTAACAATGCAGGCCCTGCCTGGGAAGCCCTGGCCAGATCTGCTAACAGGCCAAGGACTTTGAAGTTCCTCCCTACCTCTGTGTACAAGATGGCTTTGGTAGTTGTTGTGCCCAGGGAAGGCTCCCCAGGATGACCGCCTCCTTCCACAGCCAGGCACCATGGGTGCTGGAAGACGCTTCCTACTGAAGCCCAGGCATAGCAGGCTGTGCCCAGCACTTCTGGCAGCCCAGGCCACAGTAAGCCAGGCCGTGCACTCCAGAACATGCACACACTGCTCCTGAGGCAGGGGCAGACTGAGTTGCCCTAGAGCAGGCCTGGGATCTGATGCTACTTTCTTCCTGTCCTCTGTGTAGTGGAAGCTGGAACCAAGAATGGCTGGGATAGCTTGCTGGTCAACAGCAGCTCAGAAGGCTGGTGATGTCCCCGGCCACGCAGCTCTCACTGGGCCCTCAGTGCCTTGTCTGCAGGCTGCCTAGAGACCTGTTCAGTGCCCTTGTTCTGGCCTAACTCAATACCCCCTCTTCCCTCTGTGTGGCCTTACTAGGCCAGGCCAAGTCCTAACCACACTGCACCCTGGGCCTCTTCTGCTTGAGCAGACCTTTCTCCTACAGAGCAGCCCAGCTCTGAGACTGACCGCCCTGGTGTGCCTCTGTATGACACCTGTTCCACTCTGCCTGTGCCTGCTGGGCCTCCAGGCCTTGAAGCTATTTGGAGACAGACCCCTCTGTGTTGGAACCTCCTGTACCTGGCAGGGTCTGGATCCTTATCCAGGCCGATTGCTGTACTGACAGTCCCCGGACGCAGTGGGGCAGTGTCTGGCACACTGCTCTGTGGGGCCCTGACACCCTCTTCCTTCCCTACGAGAACCATGCAGACAGGAGGCCGTGCATCCTTTCTGGAGCCCACAGTTTAATGGCTCCTGGGAAACTAAAGTGAAGCTCAGTCAGGAGCAGGAAGAGGGCTGGGCTACAGCAGAGTGCACCAGGGCAGTGACCAGCTCAGCCTGGACAGGGTGGAAGGTGGGAGGAGCCCTCAGCCATCAGGAAGAGGAGGACGGGAACAGAGTCGTGGGCAGCAGCAGCTCTGGCAGGCATGAGGGCCTGAGCTGTGATGGGCCTGCCCTCTTGAGTCTGGAGACGCTCTGCCCTCATATACCTTTCTTGGGTCTGAAGCTGAGGACACAGAAGTGGTCAAGGAGCACAGGTGAGCACAGTGTATTGAGCACTGCCCTCTGAGGTGCCCAGATGGTGGAGGTGGGATTGGGGGTGGCACATGCAAAGGCTCTGTGTCTACAGCTTTGGGGAAACGGCATAGAGCTCATAGTATCTGTACTCAGGTGGTGTGAGGCAGGGGTGAGATGGCCCAGGACAGGAAGGGAGCAAGCAACTGGGAGACTCAGACTGGATGCTTCTGGGGTGTTCCAGGGCCACACTCAGATCTCTATTCCTGAGATCTGCAGAGGCTGGTGTGGGAGCTTCCTGCCTCTGTGCCTGAGGCTGCCGGGAAAGACCACTCTCCCTGTGATCCTAGGAGACAGTGGCCAGTGGGTGCTGTGGGCAGTGACCTTGAGAGTGCAGGTGGCTGCACAAAGGCCAGGGCCCAGGAGGCCAGCATCACCTGGGCTAGGAGCACTCTCCACCCACTGCCCCAGTTTGGGCCTCCCAGTGGTGCACGCCGGAGCACAACCTGGACTGTATTCCCCAGCAGCAGCCTGTTCCTTCTCTGGGCCCTGAGACACAGGAGCAGCAGCAAGTGCTGGCTCTGGGTTCCTGCTCTCTGCTTCCCTGATCTGATGCTCCCACTCACATTGCTCCTGGAGCTCTACTGCTATGAGCAGCCTACGTTGTGATGACTGTGGGTGCCTGTGGCAGAAGGCTCTCCAGGCCTGCCTCTCCAAGTCATGGTGGAACAGGAGGCTGAGGGGAGGTTAGGTTGTTGGTCCAAGGCCAGATAGATAGCAAGCCCAGTGGATGAGAGGGCCAGAGAGGACACAGCTGCAGCGCAGTGCAAGGACAAACCAGGTGTCCCCCATCAGCAGACAGGACAGTGGGCAGTGCCTGCTGTCTGTCTGTGTCTACACTCTGGCTCCTGTCCCTCTCTGTTTCTCTGCATTTCTTTTTTTTTTTTTTTTTTTTGTCTTTTTGAGACAGGGTCTCACTATGCAGTTCAGGCTGGCCTCAAGCTCACTTTGTAGCTCAGACTGGTCTCGAACTCACAACAATCCTCCTGCCTCAGCCTCCCAAGTGCTGGGATTACAGGCCTGCGCCACCACGCCCAGCTTCTCTGCATTTCTGGAGAATGTCCTGTTTTTCCCTGCAAGGCCTCAGTGCAGTGGGGTGTTAGGTGAGCTCATTTGTTTTTATTTTTATTTGCGGTATCAAGGATTGAACTCAGGACCTTGTGCTTGCCTGGCAAGCATTCATTCTACTGAGCTATCTCCCCGGCCCTAGGGGGGAGCCCATTTGGCCCACAGCTCAGTACTTTATCTGGAATGGCAGGCTCAAGAAGCCTGCGTAGGGATATCAGGGTTTGAAGACCTGGATCCCAGCCCCTCCGTTGCCCTGTGAATTCTGGCAGGCCACTTCCGCTTTTATTCTGGACAAAGTGTCCACCCACCAGGGCTTGCCAGTGATGGACACAGACTTCTGCCAAGTGGCTTATACACTGGGCCAGCAGAGTGAGGGGGCGTGGCCATGTCCTTCCTGTTCCTCTTCCCTTTGGCCTTCTTAACCCTCTCCCACTGTAGTGATAAGTAGGGGGCTCAAGAAGTGGAGTGGATTGGTACAGCTGGGATTGGCAGCCAACCTACCAAGCCTTGGTTTCCCTCAGGGCTGGTCTTGCCCTGGACAGGCCCCATGATGAGCAGGGGTGGAGTTCTTGTAGTCTGGATGGATGATCCTTCAGGTCTGTGACCAGCCAAGCACCATCAGCACTTGTGATGTGCATTCCTGCTGTGTCCCCTGAGTTTGGTCAACAGGGTGCTGGCTGGACCCCTGTAGCCCCTGGAGAGTGAAGGGGGAACTTAGGAGCCCAAGCCTGTTTTCTAGAGGATCAGAGACCTTGGTTCCAAGGTGGATGAGGAAACAGGCAGAGAGGGTATGAGTGACAGCCCGCTACCTGGAAGCAGGCTTCTCTTGGGACAGAAGTGGGGCCCACAGGATGAAGATCAGAGGACCCAAGCACCTGCTTCCCCCGGGGTGTGTCATGCTGCTGGAAGGCCTGGGGAGGGTGGAGAGATGGGTGTGGCCTTGGCCTGAATCACCTCCGGGCATCAGAAAGGAGAGAATCTCAGTGGCCAGACTCTGCTCTGCTGGTTCTGGCGGTGGGACCTCCGGTGAACCTCTGCCCCTCTCTGGGCCTCGCCTCTGCCTTGTCCAGGACTGTGGGTCACCCAGGGATAGGTGCACAGCAGGAGTCTGGTATCCCTGGTGAAGACAGAGGTCTTGCCTTCCTGCCCTCCAGGTACTCCTGCCTCCCCGTCTGGGACAGCTGCCACCATGTTCTCCTGTGTGAAGGCCTATGAGAACCAGAACTATGCGGCCCTGAAGCGCTCCTGTCTACGCAGGAAGGTGCCCTTCGAGGACCCCCTCTTCCCTGCCACAGATGACTCGCTCTACTACAAGGGCACGCCAGGACCTGCCGTTACATGGAAGCGACCCAAGGTCAGTGTATGGTGAGCTCAGCTGGGCCCCTTGCTGTGGGAGTTGACCTGGAGGGGCAGCCACAAGAATGGGCCCAAGTACCTTCACTCACTGTCCCTGCCACCCTCCCTCCCAGGGTCATTTTGGATTAAAAATAAGCTGTGGATGTGACCTCTGATTAGCAAAAAGCAGAATGGTATTCGAGTATAAGGAATCTGCTTTCATGATTATTATAAAGATTTTGAAGTCACTTCCTGCATTAGTGAGATATGCATTAAGATTATCCGTGATCAAAAATAGCAGTGTATGCCTCAGGCTTGAAACCCAGCCTGGGACCCAGCACTGGCAGCCGCGGCCAGGCCTATGGACCACCATGGGCTGCAGTCTTCTCTTCCAGACCTGCTCTTATCCGGGATCCTGACCCATGAGCTCAGGCCCCCAGGTCAGGTTGGTCAGGTCTTGCTGAACAGAGGAGTGTGGCCCTTTGGGTGACTTTCTCCTTTTCCATTCCAGTTCCTGGGTGGGAAGGAGGGCTGGGGAAGGGTCCTGCTGAGTGAGTGATCTGTGGGCTGGTGTGAAGGGGAGGCAGCAAGACATGGTGGACCCAGCCTTGCTGGTGATCCTGCGAGAGATGGTTGCCCTGAAGGGACTTTTGTGAGGGAGACCTCTGCCAGGTCCCCCAGGCTGGGAGGGAACTGAGACTTGCTGTGTGGTTCTCAGGTAGAATTTTCTTGGAGCCAGGGCCTACATGAGAAGGGCTTCGGAGAGCTCCTTAGCGTGTGGAGCCCGTGGGCCTGGCCCGCTTGGCCACAGCAGAAGAGAGAGGGCAGACTGTGTGTGGAGGGGAGCAGCCCGGGTATATGTGTGTATGAGGGGCACTCAGGCTCTGAGGGTGTGGGAGCCTTCAAAGGTACGGCTTCAGCAGCAACCACAGGGCCAGACACGAGTTTCACAGAAATCCTGTAGCCCCCTTGACCTTTTGGAAAAGTGAAATTCAGATTTCAGATTCCTCTCCCAGGCTCGGTGTACAGTCCTTGCTAACCCACAAATTCTGTACTTTTCTTCGACGGGGACTCTGGAGGGAGGGAAACTGAGACTGGGAGGGGAGGAGAAGGAATGCACCAAGATTGCCCGGGGAGCCCCTGACAGGTAGGCTGCACCCCAGAGGTGCTGACCTTTGGCCTTGGGCCAGTGAGCTTGATGGAACTTCCCAACCTGCTCCAAGATTTCCACTTCTTGGGCCCTAGCTCCTCATGCCTTCCTCCCTCTCCTTGGTCCAGTGGATGAGGAAGCAGGCCAGCCTCAAAAGGCTTTATGAGTCCTCAGTGTGCCAAGGAGCGTGGACACTTGAACGCTTTTCCAGCTCCTGTGCTGCCCTTTGTTGCCCCCATCCTGGCCCTGGCTGCATCCAGACCTAAAGGTAAAGACATTTATAGTCCATGGCTCTGGCAGGAGGCTTGGAGACCTGCCTGGGGCGGGCTGGGCCAGCTCATGACTCTGGGTGCCCACTCAGAGTCCCTCACTGCACAGGTTGGGGCCTGTCGTGTCTCCTTCCTCCCTGGCCCCTGCCGGGCACCACCTCACTCATCTGGGCTGAGGAAGAGCAGAGCTGTGCTGCCTTGCTGGGGTGCATGATAACCTGGTGGCTGGTGAGGAGGGAGACCTGAGTGAGGCCTGAGGGGAAGCAGTTGTTAGCTGGGGGCTGTTCAAGGTCTGAACTCCACAGGAACTGTGGTAGCTCAGAATGTGAGACCATGGGATAGCATGGTGATGACTGTGGCTTTAAACTGTTTGGTTCCAGGTGTGGCGGTACACCCCTGTGATCCCTGCACTGTGTAAGGCTGAGGCAGGAGGATCACAAGTTCAAGCCTAGCCCCAGCAGGGTAGTTACTTAGTAAGACACTGTTTCAAAAAAGAACCTAGGTGTAATGTCCCATGTCTATAATCCCAGTACTCTGGGGGCTGAGGCAGGATAGTCGCCACTAGTTGGAAGCCAGTCTGGGTTACAGAGTGAGACCTTGTCTCAGAAAACTAAAAGAAAGGACAGAAAGAGAGAAAGAACTAGAAGAGAGAAAAGGAGAGAAGAGAACAAGCACCGAGAGTGCTAAGAAGACCTAGAGAGCTGGGAACATAGGCCAGGGAAGGCCCTGGTTCAATCTCAAGCTCCTCCCAGGTACAAGACAAAGGACTACAGGTCCTGCCTGGAGCTGGGGACACAGCCCAGAGCAAGGACTTTGATCCCCCCCCCCCATACCTACAGGGTAGGAGGCTGTGGAACAGGAAGTGGAAGTCAGGTATGGCTTCCTGAAGGGTGGGGCTGGTCCAGCTGCAACTATTAACTCCCAGCTGCTTGACCTTTGGCCAGTGAAACTTTGGCCTGGGGCAGCTGTGTCTGCAGGGTGTCCCACTTCCCGGGTTCTGTGACCCAGGTACCAACGGCACAAAAGCCAGCTTTCCTGTGCCAGCTTTCCCTAGAGCCCAGGGAAGTCCTTCACTATCCCAGTGAAGCTTCTCTGCATGTGTGGGAGCCTGTGGAGGATTCTCTGTCCTTCACAGCTTCCCTGTCTCCCAAAATGCAGTGGGGAGCCTGGTTGGAGCCCCACAGACTGGGTTCCAGCCTCAGCTGGAAGGTCAAGTGTGACCTTGAGGAGGCCACCCCTGGGCTGCAGGTTCCTCCTCTGTTATGGGGCCCAGTGTCCTCCATTTTTGATTCCTCCTCTGACCTTAGATTGCAGAAGAGTTGACAGGAGGTAGGGATAGGGCCCTTG
>PVKA01051300.1:0-12265 GCA_004027165.1 Ctenomys sociabilis
AAAGCAGAAATACAAAAGGAAATGTATAACAAGTAAAATCAATTGAGTCAGATAAGGCAAAGTGAATGGCATAAGCTGCAGGATACTAATCAGCTTTTCTTCTGGATGGTTAACAACCTAAGATCCCAAGTCAGAGTTGAAGAAATAGAAGAGCCACAAGGCCAGCCAACATTTTGGACCTAGCCTTTCAAGGTCAGCGGAGTGCTGGGATAACAGGAATGCAGCCCCAGGCCTTCGCTGGAGGTAACAACAGGTGGACCTAGAATGAGCTGGCATTATCATTCGAGCAATAGTTTAATCCTTTCCACTTTTTCCTCCTTTGACACTAGGAGAACCGCTTACATTAATTTGTCTTTCTCCTTCCTTGGAAGATAGAGAAATTAATTAGCTGTGAAATGACTCAAGGCAGAAATAAAGATCAAATATGAAGGCAAGGCAAGGCAAAGAAATACAAATGCATTGGTTAGCCAATTCCTGAATGTTCATGGCAAAAAAAAAAAAATCACTGGAATTATTTTGAAAATGAAATGTCATGCTAATGGGAGATCAGGTGGCTTCACTGAAGGTTGGATTAGTCTTCATGTGAATGTCTTCTGCCACCAACTTACAAACAGAGAATTTGATTTCAGGAAAAAATACACAGCGAAGATAAATGTACAGTCACAAAAGCAGAAATCAGAGGAAAAGAGCCCAAATTAAAAAATTCAAAAGAAAATCTGTATTACAATTCCTCTGTCATTATGTATAAACTTAGTAGAGCATAAGTTGCAATTTTTGTCTTCTATAATATTGTTCTCTCTTACAAATAGGTATTGCACTAACTCAAACACATTAACCATGTGTTGAGTAGTGTTAATTTATTTTTTCTCATATGCCAATTGGCACAGAATATTCGCTTCAATTTAAAAATCCAGAGCACAGGTTTCACTTAAAAATAATTTAAAATAGCTACTTATTGAATCCTGATAGTTATGTACTTATTCCCATAGAGTCCTGCCATATAGAACTGTATCACACTATTTCTTGTAACTTTAAGCTTTTTAGGACTTTTCCATTCTTGTATTTGAAGGAAGCAATTCTTCCTCAGGTTTTTTATTAAGCATATTTTATCTACAACTGATCAGAGCACAGTAATCCTAAAAGCAGATTTAGTTGGGGGACAGATAATCATCTTGTCACTGAGACACTAAGTGGACAAATCAGCGCTTAACCTTGCTAAACTCTATGCTTAAACATGGTGGCCATGTCTGATATTTGTTTCTTGAGTCATTTTCATTGTCCATATCTTTTTCTTTTAGAGGAATCAGCCTTTTGTGAGTTGAAATATAGGGCATTCTTGGAGTGACCATGTTATACTACAAAACAGAGGACTGGCTGAGCCTCGTGGTGCATGTCTATAATTTTAGCACTTGGGAGGCTGAGGCAGGGAAATCACTGAGTTCAAGGTCAGTCTGAACTACATACATATCAAGGCCATGTCTCAACAACTGAAAAACAAACAAACACAAAAAATGGAGGAGGAGGAGAAGGAAAAAGAGGAGGAGGAAGGAAAGGAGGAAAAGGAGAAGGAAGAAGAAGAAGAGGAGGAAGAGGAAGAGGAGGAGGAGGAGGAGGAGGAGAAAAGCAATAAGGGCTGTGTCACTTGAATTTTTTCAACTACTAAAAGAGCTATAGTATGTATCGTTGTGTAAACTATTTTGCATATAAAAATTTTTAGCTTATGTGAGGTAAATTGGTGATTTCTATAGAAATTGTTTTCCAAGTGTGCTAGCTAATGTTGTCTTACTGTGACAGAATAGCTGAGACAGTCAACTTGAAAAGAGCAAAGTTACCTTGGCTTCTGACTTCAAAGAGTTCAGTCCATGTTGGTTGTTCTATTGCTTGGGACTTTGGCGCACAGTACATAGGATGGCAACACGTGGTGGGGGAGGCCTACGCACCTCATGGTCACCACAAATAAAAGAAGGAGGGAGGGGCTGAGGTCTGCTTAGGTGCTCTCTTCAGAGCTACGTCCTACTGACCTAATTTCTTCCTACCAACCCCCCTACTTTCCAGTAGCACCATAGGCTGGTTATCCTTAAGCTTTTAGCATACGGGCCATTGACAGGAGCAGCCCAGAGCTAAACTATAATACCAAGTTTTGGTGGAGATATTCTATTTTAAATCTTAATGATATTCTCAGACAATAAATTGTAATGTTGTAGTAGGCTCCATTACTGAGCTTATTTTGTAAGGTGAATATCATAAATTGTATATTTACTATAACTTTAAAAATCAACTTCAGGGGCTGGGGAGATGGCTCAGTGGAATAAGTGCTTCCCTGGCAAGTGCCAGGGCCTCACTGGCCTCCAACTTGCAGGGCCTGAGTTTAATACTTGGTTCCATCAAAAAAAAAAAAAAATCAACTTTGCTCAAGTGAACAATTTCTTATGGAAAACATAGGAAAAGGTGTTTCAAAATGACCACTGAAATAATGATTACCTTTTTGAATTCTTATGATCATAACATGACCATGCTATAACAATTTAAAAAATTGCAAACGTAATGCTTACAACAAACAACCTGACAAAAATATTACTGATGGAAAAAAATTGGCTCGGGCAGTAGGCATTCTAATGTTAATACCGTTATTATTGTTCTTATAATAACAAAAGGGTATGTAGTACATAATAAATTAAACGTGGTGTGTTTCTGGTGGAGGAAGACAGACCATGAGGGATGTGAAATGACTTCTAATGCTCTTGCATCATAACCATAGGTGGGCATAGCGTAGTTCAAAGCAGGCCGTGTGTCCTTTTTCAGCTTTTAGCTACCGGAATTAAAAATGAGTTTCTCTATCTCTGCTTCTCTCTCTCCTTTACTCCCTCTCTCTCTCTCCCTCTTTTCCCTTCTCTATTTTTGAGACAGGGTCTTACTGTGTGGTTCAGGCTGGCCTTGAACTCATGGTGGAGCTCTCTCTCACTGGTCTCCAACTTGCAATAACCCACCTGCCTCAGCCTCCTGACTGTTAAGACTGCAGGCATACGCCACCATAGCCAGATCTGTGAGCTCTCCTGAGTTGGTTAATACTGTGCTATTTTGGCACACTCAAGATAAACACGGGTTGCTACTGGATCAGTTTTAGAGAGGATTCATCCATTCAGAATAGGAATTAATTAGATGATCTGAGAACAAGTTGACATTCTATGATTTTTAGCTTTTGTAGAAAGTAACTTATGAAGTTGATTCTTATCAGGACTATGTATTCTATAGCACACAAAGGTATATATGCGTGACAGTGTTCATCCAGAAAACACAGTGCAGGAAGCCCTTAGCTTACCGATATTCAAAGTGTGAACTTTCACAGATGTGCATGGGCCTTGTGCTACATTTGTAGATTTGAACCAATTGTGGAAGCGGCTTGTCTGTCTGCCGGACATTGTCACAGTTGTGCTGCTGTATGCTAACTGTACAGTGTGGTAATGTGTGGTAGTACAGTGCTCAGTCAGAGCCCGGGATGTCTGGAAGCAAGAGAAACAGCAGTGGTGATGTGGAGGGGACAGCTAGGAAGTGCAAAGCAATGACCGTGAAAACTAAAGTGAAAATAACTGTGATTGAGAAGTTGGCTAAAGCAAAAAGATAGCAGATGTCACTTGTTCTTATAACACGAATTGTTCAACAACTGGCACAATTCTAAAGAAGAAGGACAAGATATATGGAACATGTGAAGTGTATTGTGTCAATGAAGTCAACAATAATATCAATTAGATTGTATCTTTGGGTCAGAGGTATATGAGACTCACTTTGTCAGAGTTACAAACAAACCTGAATTAGGAGTGTTCTCCTGGAGTGGAGCTTGTTGTAAACGGGGAGCTTAGTATACATCCTCACCAGTGTCTTGGGGGTTGTGTCATGATGATTTTAACTACAGCCTCGAGGGAAAGGTAAGATTTGTTTTCTTGGTCTACCATCACAGTTCATGTGCACTGTACATGTAGCTGCTGTGGTATCACAGGGAGGGAGAGTCATAGAAACATGGCTTGTGATGAGAGACAGAAGAGGAGAGAGAAAATCTGCAGAGTTGAGGCCTAACTCTGGGTTGACTGGAGGGGGCTGTGCCCAGCTGGATCTATGCAAAATGCAGCCAGTGCCCTGGGAAGTTGGGGTTGTATTGGGCCAGTGAGGATCTGGAGACTGGGCCCAGAGCTCCTTATGCTTACCTGATATCAGGGGAAACACAGCAGAGGGCAGGCCCAGTGAGGCCCAGGTTGTGCAGTTGTGCACAGTAACTTGACACCTGGAACCAGCCACAAACCATCTGCCCTTCTCTTTTGGGGCCTCTGGACTTCCCAGAGCTTCCTTAGCACCTCGGCTGAGACCTTGTCCATCTGCCTTCAGATTTCACTGTGTAGCCCCGGCTGGCCTTGAACTCATAGCAATCCTACCTCAGGCTCCTCAGTGATGGAATTGCAGCTGTGCACCACTGTACCTCTATATTACTTTTTTGAGTGTGCATTTATGAAGTGCCAAGCTTTTACCCAAGACCCATCCATACATTATTTAATTCTGATATCATACCTTGAAATAGGCATCACTGTGTTTATTTTACTCATGCAGAGATTGAGGCAGGTGGCCTCCCCAAGGTCCTGTAAGTAATGAATGGCTGAAAATTCAGACCTCAAAATGTAAGTCTTTCTTTTCCCTCTCCCCTCCTTCTCTCTCACCCTCTCCCTTTCCTTCTCCCCCTCCCCTCCCCTTCCCCTTCTCCTCCCTCTTTCCCTCCATCTCTCTCTCTCTCTCTCTCTCTCTCTCTCTCTCTCTCTCTCTCTCTCTCTCTCTCTCTCTTCTCCCCCTCTCATTCTCTCTCTTTTCTTTGAGACAGAGTTCCAATATACAGTTCAGGCTAGTTTTGAATTCACTTTGTGTCTGGCCTCAAAGTTGTGATCCTCTTAACTCAGCCTCCTAAATGCTGTGCACCACCATGCTAGGCAAAAATGGACATTTCTTAACTTTTAGGTTCTGGTTTCTCTTCTATTAGCAGTTATCAGAGTAACTTTTCTTTCTTTCTTTCTTTTTTTTTTGATAAATATAGCTTATTTAATTCATTAAAGACACTGGCTATACCATCTAAATGCAAGTCTTCATTGTGAAAATAGTTCTTCAACTAAGAATTCACACTTACTTATCAAATCGCTGGCAATTGTTTAGCACAAACAAACATACTAAACTTGTTTCGACATCAAACACCGTCCTTCTGGATTGTTGTGCTAGAAAGCATAGTGGCCCAGTGACTGAACACAATGTGTAAAGGACTCATCCTGATATTGCTATTTTGGAGCTGAGTGTGATCTTGGGGAAGTCATTTAATTCCTTAATGTATAATTAATTTATTTAACTAAGTTCTCTCAATTAGCAATACTTTGTTCCATAGAAGTGAGTGTACAGATGTATTTTCTTCAAGACTTTCTTTTTTTATTTTTCCATAATTTTATAGAAGAACAAACAGCAATGAGACAGTTTCAAATCAAATTAATAGGACAAATTCAATAATTAATACGTTGCATATTGTTTTCTTAGTGGTTATTTGTTGTACAAGATGCAGACATGATATTCTTTTTACAAACACTGGTAGAGCAGATCCCTCTATACATTGAATTAAGAGAATGCAGCTGTATACCTGTCTTGTTTTTGTTTTTTCAAAGCTGATTTATAGGACAGTTTCAATAATTAATACTTTTTACATTGTTATCTTCCTAGCGGTTATCCATAGTACAAGAAGCAGACAGGATATCCTGTCCAAACACTATTAGTGCAAATCTTTCTTCTCATAGAATTATGGGAAAATTGCTGCATATCTACCCTAACTATTCTGTATATACAAATACAGAATGGTCCTTCCTTTGTATCCTCCTTTTTCACTTAGTCCTGTCAGAGTGGCTATTCTATTGGCGTTCAATCTCTTTCCTCACAGATGCTCTTCTCTTAGTCCTGAGAATTATTTGTCAGTCACTAAAACAGTGCTCCGCAGCATTCTTACCTGAGGAACATAAATAAGCCTGGGTGCAGCAGAACCATCGCTTACTTTTCTACTGTAAATTTGTACTTTAGCATGGTAGTATCCAGGTTTGCATCTCAGCACTGTTCCCTTAGGCATACAGGAAGCCAACTATGTATTGGTATGGTGAACAGCAAGGTGTATGCACATGTACGAAAGTGGCACAATAGGATTTCCCCCCACCTTGTGCTCCATCTAGCTAGTTTTGTGTATGTCTACTCAAACATCACAGAGGGTCCAATGAATCCATACCACTCCAGGATTTGTTAACAAAATTGTTTTCTTTTGATCTTTTTCAGGTATAATTAATGCAATTCAGATCTGTGAGTTTTAGAGGAGGCCAAAAGTGAATCATTGGATTATTTGTGCATGGATGATGAAAATGATCCATTACAGTAAAAAAATGAAAAATCTTGTTTTTATAACAGAAGAGTGGTGATGATGATGACTTTATGTTAGCCATGTGTATTAGTCAGGGTTTTACTAGAGGAACAGATATAATACAAGGAACAGATATAACACAAGATGGACAGATGTATAAGAAATTACAAGATTGGCTTGCAATGGTCAGCCATAGAGTTGGATGATGAAGCCTGCAGAGGATGTCTGCACATTGGAGACTGAAAGATTCAGTTTAAAGGTCTGAAGCTCACTGCAGTGCTCTATGCAAGTTTCTTTATCAGTTGGCTGATGGATTTATGACAGAAGGCTGAAGAATCTGTGACAGGAAGCCGAAGGATCTAAGCCTGAGGCTGAAGAGTCTGTTCTGGAAGCCAGGAAATGAAGTCCAAGCTTACTGAGAAGACTGAAGTACCTCCAAGGAAGAGGAAAGCCGAGTCCTTCCCGAACCCCTTTATATATCTTTTTTGTGCTGAGTCACTCTGAAGTGGGGTCTCCCTCCTCTAGGCTGAGCCCCTCCATGACCTAGGGTAGCCTCTCCACGCCCTAGGGTGGTCCCTCCCTCCCCACCCTTCCCCATCCCACCACACCCCTCCCCACCCATTGGGCCAGGGTTCCTAATGGCCTAGGCTCTGAAACCACAGAGAGATCCAGCCAAGTTGATACAATGTATGGATAACGACACCATGTGGGCCAAAAAGCCTGTAATAGTGACATGGAGCACAAATTGACTAATACAGACACAGAAGTCCTTGATTCAGAAAAGGAAGAAAACAGTGATATGAGTACATATTTGACTAGTTAAAATGCGAAAGGGCCACACAGACAAATGGAAAGTCCATTGGTAGAACCAGGCCCAAAAATATAGAGCAAAATACAGTTTTGACAGAATACTCACACTGCTATTCAGTGTTGGAAATTGTAACAGATGAAATGCTACAGAATGCTGTGAAATACACAAAGGTTGAATGAAAGTAAAAATGTATGTACCAGTAGCCATATTAAAAATTGTATTTTGATACCTTACTAACTGAAATGAAAACATTGATAGGTCTGCTATGGGATTTCTCATGATGATCGTAAGGATATAAAAGACTTACTGGAAAATGAAGGGTCAAACTATGGCATAAAGTTGTAGATGTGAGGACTTACTATGCTTTCAATTTAGACATTTATCCTGGAACTCATTCATGATGTCTTTAGTCATATAATAATAACCTGAATTATACTGTAAACAGACTTCCAAGCAAATCAGAATGTAATGTTGGACAATTGTTTTACCTGTTTCCAACTGATGTTATATTTGCTATAGACCACAGTTTACCAATGCAGGAAGTGCACAGAAGAATAAAGCAGAAATTATAAATAAAATGTCACAGTTTCAGTTGTATAGTAGAATTGTACTTTATAATCTTTGAATTTCTGAAAGATATAACATTGGCCTTGTATCTGGCAAAGAAAAGCAAACTGGTACTACTAATGTCAACATTTCACCATGAAGGAAATATTGATAGGGAAACCTCAACAAAATGGAAACCTGAACATGGACAACAGCAAAACATAGAACAGATGCTGATGAATTATGCAGCAACTGTGTTGTCTTTCAACACAAAGCATGGGCCAACAGTTGTGTTTTACTAGATCCTAAACATCTGTGGAATAAATACAAAGATAGTTTAGAAAGAATAAGTGCAAAATACCTCAGATAAATTGTCTAATAGGATTGGGACTGGAACTTGTAGGAGATCATTTACAGTAGGGAAAAAACAAAATATTCCTGCCTAGGGAAGTATGCAAAAAAAGTTGTGGAGCACACTGGTGAGCTGACAGGTGCACAAGGAGGTACAGAATCTCATAGACATAATATGACAATAAGAAAACCAAAAACATGTCAAATGTGCCCCACAGGAGAGGAAAACAAAAACAGATGAGTTATCAGCGTAAGCACTGTGTGTGTACAGAACACACTGTTGTCATGTGTGAACTCTGCCTTATGTATGCTGATTGAAGTAAAGATTTGTTTTGTAGAGTGCTATTGGTATTTTCATTGTAGTTCATATAAAAATTCATTTGTCTTGTTCTTTTTTATTTCTGTTTTTGGTACCAGGGATCAAACTCAGGACTTTATGCTTGCCAGGAAAGTGCTTAAGCTACTGAGCTATCTTCTCGGTCTGTGTTGTCCTTTTTTTAGATTTAATATGCCAAAAAAATTGATGTTGAAAAATTTGAACCTTTTAAAAATACACTTTCTCTTTCAATTTTTCTTTTTTATATTTAGTACAGGGTCCATAGGGTCTTATTACACAGATCAGACTTGTAGTGATCCTCCTGTTTACAGCTGCCCAAGAGCTGGGATTATAGGCACGCACCACCATGCCCAGTCTCAGTACTGCCTCAGCATAAGAAGTCATACACCCTCTGTTTACTTACCCCAGCTCCTGATTAAGTCAGATGCAGATGGGGTGATTAAGGTCCCTGCTGAGCTTCCCAGACATCTGCTAACACCAAATGTTTTTAGTGGCTGAGAAGCATTATGAAGTAATAGAAAGTAGAGAAGCGAAATTGTTCTTATTTTATATCCATGAAGAACAAGTACACTTTATCTTTTAGTTTTGTGCCTCCTACTTCTAAAATATCATTAAGTGCTACCTTGGATAGGGCGTTTATTCATTTGCCAACATTATTAGAATAAAATATGGAGTCATTTATTACTAGGTTAGGCTCAATAAATTTAAGAGGTTCTCCTCCTCCTCACCTCCTAGAGCTGCTCACTGAAAGCCCTGCAGACTGGCATAACAGGAGAGAGGAATGTAAAGGAAAGAAGATGTTCCAACCAAGCGTCTGCTACTTTCTAAATGAGAAAACTTGATAGGGTTAATTAGTCCCACGAGTCTCAGTGTCGCTTTCTAAAAACTAAAGATACTATGATTTAATGCACAGCACTGTTAGGTTGGGGATATAGTGAGTAGGAAGCACAGGTATTCCATGTATACCTGCGCTTTTGCTTACCTTGCTTCTGATCCTTTAAGGATCTGAGTGCCTCACTTTCTTGATTTTACTTCACAGACTAAATAGATTAAAACAATCACATTTGCTTTCCCTGAAGATCTTACAAATTACTGTGTACTTACCACTCCTTTCTTTAATTATAAACTCTCTAATTGCATGATTCGTATTGGTTACTCATTTCCTGCATATCTCTATCAGTCTGGTGCCTCTCAGCAGAACTTTTTTTTTTAGATGAGTAAAGAGCTTATCCTGAATAAATTTGTAGATTCTTTTAAGAAGCAAAACTAATCGACTGTCCAGTAATTTTCATTTTCTGTATAACTATCTTCAGAGTCTTTCTTCTATTTTCCACCTAAGTCACCATGTCAAATTTATGTCCCTAATATTATAATTAAAATGTCTCTGGTCAATATTGCTAATGACTTCCAAGTTTCTGAATCTAGTGGGCATTTCTCAGGTCTCTTCAGAGTCTCATAAGTATTGATATTTTTGACCAATTTTTTAAAAAATTGTATTTGGTACAGAGTCTCACTATGCAGCTTGTATTCATAGTGATCCTTGTTTTCAGCCTCCCCAGTGCTGTGATTACAGGCATGTGCCACCACGCCCACTCTTGGTGGCCAGCTCAGTGAGCCCAGGGGTGGGGCTGGCATGGCATGTGGTGCCAGGGATCAAGACCCACTTCCTGTACTTGCCTAAGCACGTGCTTAGTCTGCTGAACTATCTTGCCAGCCTTTATATTTTGATCAATTATTTGAAAGATTTTACAAAGTGTTTAACAAAATCTCACACTCTCCTAGTTTTTCTCCTACCACACCCCTCCATCTCTTTTAATCATCCCTCTTTATTTTAGTACCTTTTCTGTTGCTGAGACAAAATACTTGAACTATTCAACATAACAGAGAAAAAGTTTATTTTGATTCATGGTGTCTGTCCATGGGTGCCTAGCTCCAAGACAAACATTATGGTAGGGTGGAGAGGGAGGAAGGTGATTAGTTATTTTTCTTATTGCTGAGAGAAAATACCCAACACCCAAAGTTAAAGGAGGAAAGGTTTATTTGGCTTATAGTATGTAGAGGTTTAGTATGTAGAGGTATAGTTGGCTGGCTCCAAGGCAGAGGAGCACTGCATAGGAAAAACAGTTCACAGCAAGAAAGCAGGCAATGAGAGCACATTAGCCTCTTTCAGACCTTTATATTTTAGGCAGGCTACCTGCTCTAGGGGAGGTTTAGCTCTCATTGCTTTAAATCCTAGCTTGAACTATGTCAAGCCAATCAGTGGACTGATTTAGTAATCACAGAACCTTGAATCCAGTGCTACATGCTCTGGATCTGGCTAGCTCTGAGGATCATCCTCCGTGACTGAATGAGGTGGGGCATCTAAAGATGATTCGTAAGAGAAGAGGGAAGAGGAAGAAGAAGAGAGCCAGAGCAAGAAAGAGGCTGAGGAATATTTGTGTCATGCTTCCAATGACCCAACTCCTCCAACCAGGCCCCACCTCCTCACAGTACATTCAGCTGTGAACTCATCAATGTATTGATCTATGGATGAGCTAAGTTTCCACATTCATCTTGTAAAATCTCCACCCTTGAACATATGAATTGTCGAGAGATATTTTTGACCCAAACCATAACTCTTCTGGGCTTTAGAGGTTCCTATGACTTAATTTTTAAATCTCTTTTCATTTGTGTGTACAGGCTCTTCCTTGATGACCTCCTTCAGCCTTGGAGGTCTAGATAGTCTATGTCAATGACTAAATTCAAAGCTATAAAACAAAATTCAAAGTTATAGGAGAGAATGATGAGGCAGGAGAGAAAATGGTGTCCATGGAGTATAGTACCTACAGCCAAGCTGCAGCCCAGCAACCTGAAGGATATGCACAGATCACCCAGGCACATGGGCAACAAAGCTATGGAACCTATGGACAGCCTACTGATGTTACCTATATCCAAGCTCAGACCTTGGCCACCTATGGGCAGACTGCATATGCAACTTCCTATGGACAGCCTCCCACTGGTTATACTACTCCAGCTGCTCCCCAGGCGTATAGCCAACCTGTCCACGGGTAGTCACTGGTGCTTATGATATTACCACTGCTACAGTCACCACCACCCAGCCTTCTTATGCAGCTCAGTCTGCATATGACACTCAGTCTGCTTACCCAGCCTATGGGCAGCAGCCAGCAGCTACTGTGCCTGTGAGACCACAGGATGGTAACAAACCTGCTGAGACTAATCAATCTCAATCTAGCACAGGGGATTATAACCAGCCCCGTCTAAGCTAGGGACAGAGTAACTACAGTTATCCCCAGGTTCCTGGAAGCTACCCGATGCAGCCAGTCACTGCACCTCCATCCTATCCTCCTACCAGCTATTCTTCTACACAGCCAACTAGTTATGATCAAAGCAGTTACTCTCAGCAGAACACCTATGGGCAGCTGAGCAGCTATGGACAGCAGAGTAGCTACGGTCAACAAAGCAGCTATGGGCAGCAGCCACCCACTGGTCATCCCCCCCAGACCGGATCCTACAGCCAGGCTCCAAGTCAATGTAGCCAACAGAGCAGCAGCTACAGGCAGCAGAGTTCATTCTGACAGGACCACCCCAGTGGTGGTGCTTATGGGCAGGAGTCTGGAGGATTTTCTGGACCAGGAGAAAACTGGAGCATGAGTGGCCCTGATAACTGGGCAGGGGAAGAGGAGGATTTTTTATTTTATTTTTAATTATTTATTTATTTTTTGTTTGCGTATCTTATTTTTTACACCTGAATTACATCAAAGATCCAATAATTAATACGTTCTACCTTGTTATTTTCCTAGTGGTT
>PVKA01051301.1:0-12269 GCA_004027165.1 Ctenomys sociabilis
TTCAACAGAGATTTCCAATGTCCTTACAGCATCATGTTCGTGTTTGTTTTGATGAGGTCCTCACAGTCAGGCCCCTCCCAACTCAAGAGAAGAACGGAGCAGTCTGTTCAAACAGGAAGGCCCCTCACTCAACCTGAGAGACACAAACAGGTCTGTTTGCC
This sequence comes from Ctenomys sociabilis, assembly GCA_004027165.1. Lineage (NCBI taxonomy): Eukaryota > Metazoa > Chordata > Mammalia > Rodentia > Ctenomyidae > Ctenomys > Ctenomys sociabilis. The sequence continues at coordinate 162 of PVKA01051301.1, forward strand.
GCAGAGTTCCCAGGCTGGCTCTCAGGCTTTAGGACACCAGTTACTGGAGATTTCAGTCCATATTCAGCTGGCTCCAAGGCAGAGGGGCACATGGCAGAGAGCAGCAGTCCATGGCGGCCGCACACAGCAACAACAAGGCGTGATCACTGCAGAAAGTCTGTCTCTCTGTCTGTTATATTACACTCGGGCTCTCTGCCCCAAGCTGCAGCATTACATGCTTTTCTACATAAAAGAACCTAAGAACTCCACTGAAAGACTCCTACCATAACCAGATTTAGTAGTGCATCAGAATATATAAAGTTAACATACAAAAATTAATAGCATTCCTTTACATCAATCATAAACCCACTGCAAGGGAAATTAGAGGAATAATACCTTTCATAATAGAATCAAGAACAATGAAATACATAGGAATTAACCTAACTGAGGAAGTGAAAGACCTCCACAACAAAAACTATGAACTCTGAAAAAGGAGACAGAAGAGAATACCAGAAAATAGGTGCAATCAATATGGTTAAAATGGCTATACTTCAAAAACTGTTATATAGATTTAGTGCAATCTCAATCAAAATACCAATAATATTTATTATAGAACTGCAAAAAGCAATCCTAAACTTCACATGGAACCAGAAGAGACCTAGAATAAAAGCAATTCTGAACAATGAGGGTAAGATAGGAGACATCAGAATCCTTGACCCCAAGTTATACTAAAAAGTTGCAGTAACAAAAACAGCATGGTATTGGCAAAAATATTGACTTGTAGATCAGTGGAGCAGAATAAAACATGCACAAGCAATGCCAGACACACTCAATTATGCAATCCTTAACACAGAGGACAATTCCTTTCTCTAGAAGAAATATGACCTCTTTAACAAATGATGCTGGGAAAATTGGTTATCCATAGGCCAAAGCTTAAATTTAGATCTATATCTCTCACCATATATTAAATAAAAATGAAAGTGGATCAAATGTCTCAACAATGTAATAGAATAATCTGCTTAAAGACAAATAGGTAAATCTCTTGAAGACATAGTTAAAGGCAAAGACTGTCTGAATAAAAACTTGGTTGTGCAAGAAATAATACCAAGAAACAACAAGTGAAACTACATCAAATTAAAATCCTTTTCCCATATGTTTCTCAATAAAATAAGTTTAAAAAAATACCCAACCAATTCAATACATACAAAGAAAAAAATGCAGAATTACCAATGAGTCTAAAAATCTTTTGATAAGTTTGAAAAACAAGTATAAGTTATTGTATTCATTGTTATGCATCTTAATATGGGTTTTCTTTTGTAATTTTAAAACATTGAAAACTATCTGTTTCTGCCATTATGAAAAAAACCTCAATCTTGACTTGTTTTATATCTTTGAGGCATACTTTTGGAAAAACAAACATTCCATAGTCATATTAAATTTATAATTGAATCACAATTAAGAAATAAAAAGACCCATTCTCTGTCCTAAAAAAAATAAAAAATGAAATCCTTTTCTCAGCAAAGGAAACAGCCAACAAGGTGAAAAGACAGCCTATAGCATGGGAAAAAGATTACCATCCACTCTTCAGACAAAGTACTAATATCTAGAATATATAAGGGACTCAAAAAAGAAATGTAATTGGTTAATAAAACATGAAAAAATGGTCATCGTTACTGGCCATTTGAGAAATACCAATTTAAACAACATTAATATTCAATCTCATCCCAGAAAGAATGGCTATCATTAAGGTATCAACCAATAACAAATACCAGCAAAGCTGTGGGAAAAGAAACACTTCTTCACTGCTGATGGGAATATAAACTGATTCAACCACTGTGAAAATCAGCATGGAGATTCTGTAAAAAAATAAAAGTAGAAATTCATTGGACCCCTCTATTCTTCCTTGTAGGTATCTTCTGCAAATAATTAAAAATCTCATACCACTGTATGGTATACACATACCCATGGACATACCCATGGTCATAGCAACACAATTTATAATAGCTAAATCTTGAAGCACTCTATATGTCCATCAGCAGGTGAATGGATTAAGAAATTATGGCATTTGTTCACAATAAAGCACAATTCTTCCATGTAGAAAGGTAAACTTGAGGCATTTGTAAGAAAATGGATACACCTTGACTCCAGGGTGTTATGTGAAATACATCAGATGTGCAAGCCTGGACATTGCATTGAATACCTTACATGAAAAAGTTATTAAGATAAAAGAGAGGGAGAAAGAATGTCATTCATTATGTTCTAAGTATGTTTCTGCTGTCCATTTCTAGTTTTACTGCAATATGCTGTGAGAGACCAGTTTGTAGGATGTCCATTCCTTTGGATATGTTAAGGACTTCAGGGTTACTGTGAGCATTGTCTATTTTGTTTGTTTGTTTTATGCATTTAGTTCAGGGTATACAGGGTCTCACTACATAGATCTGACTTGTGGTGATCTTCCTGTTTTCAGTCTCCCAAGCCCTAGGATTGCAGATATGGGCTACCATGCCCAGTCTCAGTTGCTGTCTCAGCACACCCCAGGGGCAGGGATGGCACAGCATACTGGTAATCAAACCCCATTCCCTGTGCCTATCTAAGCAGGCACTTTAGTTTGCTGAGCTCTCTGGCCAGGCCTGAGCCTGGTCCATTTTGAATAAAAAATAATTCCAAGAATAGGAAAATCTATGAAGATAGGAAGTAGCTCAGTGGTTGAGACTTAGGTTCAGGGGAGAGATACTGAGAGGTGATAGCTAGCAGTTAAAATGTTGGGTTTGAAACAACAAAAATGATCTAAATTTGACTGTGGTCATAGTGGTATAACCCTGTCAATATGTTAAAATCTACTGAATCTGGTATTTCAAGTCTGTAAATTATGTGGTATGAAAATTTCAGTTCAATAAAGCTGTTATATTAATTAAAATTTAATTAAATTTAAATTAGGTGGTTCAGGTTAAAATAACCTAATTTGTGCAGAAGTGGTCCATAACCTGAAACACGTTGTACACTTTTGTTTTGAAGTGTTCAGGAGATGCCACCCCAAACCCACCTCTTTGGCACTTAACAGAGGACACTTGGAACATAGCAAGAATGCTGATACTGAATATACTTCATCTGATTAAAGACAGATCCTCTGAAAAGAACTCAATGGTCATGAATTCCTCCCCAGGAGTCTCATTGACCAGGAAGGATTAACTTCTACCACAAGATAGAAGGCTGGAAGCTTGCACCACACCTAGACGTCATAGATGTCACCTATTCTGATGTTTATCCACTTTTCCACAATACTGCTTTGCCCTAATTTGCCTATATACCCTCTGGTACAGAAGCTTCTAGATCACACTGGGGTTAGAGGCCTCCACGTTTCTTTCCTATGACACACCTGTGCACATAAGGAACTTTTACACCTATCCTGCTTGCTCTTGGTTTATTTCATAGCCTTACTTGTAGAACCATCAGGGGCTATAGGAAGGTTCTGTGTTATCATAGTTCTTATTATGGAGAAATCTATCATTTAATAAACAAGAACACAGAACATGTACTCCACAGGAACTAATAAAGATTCAAGCTATAACTTTTATTTCTCATAGTGCCTGACACAGTGTCAGACCCACAGCAGAACTTCAAAGCACCTTACTGGCCAACACTGAGCATTCTCTATGTGGTTTCCTTTCAGTGTTACAAAGAAACATCTGTGCTCCTTGCATAGTTGTAGGCCAGGATCTTGGTATTAGGGAATACTTTCCTGAGAAACAAATGGTTTTGAACACATGACAACATGAGAGATAATCTTAATCACCTACTCTTAGTTTTCTCAATCAACAGGGACCATACTTTGGAAGACATAGGTTTATGAATTAGAATGGCCAAGGGAAGAAGAAACAACAGTGTGTGCCCAGGCCCAGAGAGCATTTTTCTAGACCAATGCTAGTAGCAGTGGCATTCAGAAAATTTTTTCAAGTCTCTACTTCTAACAGAGAACTCAACATGGGATTCTGCAGCATGCCTCTGTCCCTCTGGGGCCAGGAGTGTGTGCATAGCAGACTGTGGTTTATTCTCATACAAATGGTGAAACTGTTCAAGAGAAACTGGTCTCTGTGTAGCTTTGGAGAAGCTCATCCCCAACTCCTACACTCCTCACTACACAGGAATTGGACTGGGAAGGTAATGGGACCTGTGACAATCTGGGTATATTTGGGCCCACAGAAAGGACATCTCAGAAGGCCAGGGAGATGGCTCAGTAGAATAAGTCCTTCCCTGGCAAGTGCAAGGGCCTAGGATCAATCCCCAGTTCCACACACAAAATCTAAAATGAAATAAAATAAAATAAAATAAAAGGACATCTCAGGAGGTACATCGAGGCCCTCTGCCCTGGCCCTGGCTCATGGTCCCAATCAGCTCCTTCCTTGGAAATTTCCTTGAGACCAAGTTTGTATGGCAGTTTCCCTTGGCCGGATAGTAACTGGCTGCCTGACTCTAGTTGCTGATATCTGCAGGCAGTGGTGGCCTTGGTGAGTCACCAGGGTGGTTTGTCTTCCACCCTGACAGCACACTGCTACTGATATGCATCAGTACACCTCTATTTTTGGCAAGTCTTTCCTGGTGGTGGGGTTTCCTGTAGTGTACCATAGGTTTCTGATCTGTTTTGTTATCCCCTCCTCTTCATTTTGGCACCTTGAGCCCGCCGCATTGCCTGAGTAGCTCTAAGTGTTAGGATGTTGTCGTGGGGAGTGTTAGGAACCACAGAAGCTAAAAATTGGTCAAACATATGAAAGCAGGACGAGGCCTCACTGCCCAAAGCAGGCAAGCTACCTCAGTCCTGAGATAAGCATCCTGACTGGTGAACGTCAGCTATTAGTCACTAGACAACCATGTGTCATGTGTTACTAACTTTGCAAAGGTATAAATAAATGTCCATACTGTGGGTCTGGGGGTCATCTTGCCAACCAGGCAGATGAACCACCACCTGACCCAGCTCTTGTCTTCATGTCTATCTTTTCCTCATTCCTGCTGCCATTTTCCTCTAGGTACGATGGATCACACTGACAGAGCAACAAATCCCAACAGAGGAGAACTCACAACCCCAGTTTTACTTGATCACTTTCTTATTCAAGTTGAAACCATCATCAACATATCTGTTGAAAAATCATCTTCTGTGAAACCAGACCCTGGTGCAAAAAATGGTTGGGAACTGCTGTCCTAAGCCAACTCTCCTTTATTCATTAAGACCTGTAGACACTTTCTCTGCCTTTCATAATATCTATTGTACCTTCTAGATTTTAATTACTCTTTCAGTTTCTTCCACTAGGGAGACCATATGGTGTTTATACAAGTGTGTCTGATTTATTTCACTTCTGATGATAGTTACTAATTGCATCCATTTACTTATAAAAACCTCAAATTTATCTTTTTTACAGCTGAGTAATACTCCATTGTGTAAAAATACCACATCTTTTTTATTCATTCCTCACTTGATAAGTATTTGAGTTGTTTTCGAAATTTAGCTATGACAAATTACATGTAAATATGGGTGCACATATATTAATGTGGCATGAGGGAAAGGAGAAAAGAAAGAAGAAGGAAGTAAAAAAGTGTATGTGTAGACTCAGGACATCTTGGATAGTTATATGGCTGATTCCTACAGGTCTATTGAAAGGAACAGTTAATGCTTAAATTTTTCTTCTTTTCTAAAATTTTTTTGACTAATTTTGCATGCTTACATCTGGTTACCTGAGCAGCAGATTTGAAGATAACGTGCAGTATAACAATCATTGTTCAATTCTTATCATCTTGTTTAGAGAACTTCTATATTGTTTCTAATGTTTTTATTACTTTTTTTATTCTCTTAAAAATAAAATTGAAAGAAAGCAAACCTAAACAAACAGCTGATTAAAAAAAAAGGAGAAAAGATAAAGACCAACAGACCATAACTTGATGTCACGCCACCAGGCTGACCTGTCACCTGTCTGGATAAAATGCCCATCCAGAGCTCTACCAGGCATTTTGCACACTGCACTCTGGCAAGCTCAATATGGTGAGAGCAGGGCTTTCCATGACACTTGCATGGTGGACAGACTGACACGAGTCATCAGGGATGCCCACAAACCATATCCTTATTGTAACGGCTTACCTACAGGACCATATAGCTATCTGAAGCAGTTATCACCTCTGTTCAGAAAATGCCAGAGGGCCCCAGGAAAGATAGAGGGGCTGCAGGGCCTGGGACTAAGTATTTCTTTAAAGGTTAAAATTGTTGCTAGGCAAGATTGCCTCTCTTTTCTAAAAAGTGAGGATTTAATTTCCTTTTACATGTTGACTGCCTTTAATGTGCAGGACGTTAGTCTCATTTGCTTGATAGTTTTCTTAATTAGCACTCAGCTCATAAGATGCCTTCTCACCCACGCATGGGAAGTTCAGCCTGCGCTATGTGGGGGAGGGCACAGATCTGGCTGCTGATGTCAACGTGCTCGCTTAAGGTAATGCTACAGAGAAGGGCTTGCTATTGTTCAGACGAGCTAAGATGTCCCAGTTTCTTCTAACTGCCTACCTCACCGGAAAACCAAGAATAGAGGTTGTATACCATGAAGTGCTCTCAGCCCTTGAAAAAAGAAAACAAAATAATAGGAAGTGTGACAATGACATTACAAGAGCTCTCTAGGTATTATTCCTCCTGGTGAGCTGCCCGTCGCCACAAGCACTGATCTGAGATTGGGTGCCCCGTAAGAGGCAAGTCTCCAGCTTCTGGTATACATCATTAACTACATCTCGCTCACATAGCGCCAGCTCTGTGGGAGGGGACAGGCCTCTCCTGCTCTGTCCTTGACATCTTTGAAAAGACAAAGGTGGAAAACATTATTTCATGAGTGATCTGACTCATTTAAGGTCTGCTGAATGTCTTCCTCTGCCAGTGTCATTGTCATAAGCACTACTGCGACCTGGATTGCACACTTGTTTGAGAGTTGACTGCCCAGATAGAATTCTTACCCTCAATGAGTTCACACTCTAGATATGTGAATTAAACTATTTCTCTTATTATGGAAGACTAGACTGGACAAAATGTCATAAGAGAACAAAGTATTAAATGGCAGCCAAATCTATTTTCCGATGACACAGTTTTCGGCTAAGCCTACTTTTCTTCTTTGGACTTTGAAATAACAAGACCACACATAACTGAGGGGACTAAATCTCTCCTGAGTCTAACTGGTCTCACCTGAGCCACATGTCCTCTCATGGGCAATCCACCTGCAGCTGGAGATGGAGGCACATGAAGCATGTGCACCACAGATAGGAACTTGCACAAAACAGTCTTGGAATGCGAGAAAGACTCAGTTACCAAGGAGATTGGTAACAAGGAACACGGCCGTATACTGCTCCTGAGCATTCAAGGGACATGGGGTCAAGGCTTAGGCACTTAGGGTTTTCCTTTCTCCTGATGTTTATCCAATGAACTTTCTCTTCTCTTCTCTCTCTCTCTCTCCCTTCTTTCTTTCTCTCTCTCTCCCCCTTCCTTCCTTCTCCTTTTCCTTTTCCATTCGCTTTCTTTCTCTTTTCTCTGCTTTTTTGTAGTGCGTTCTATTGTTTAGGAAAGTCTTAGGCTTGAAGATAAATTCAAAACATAAACTAGAATGTTCTCATCCATCTTCTTTTCTTTTCTTTTTCTTTTTTGTGGTACCAGGGATTGAGCTCAGGACCTTGAGCTTGCCAGGCAAGCACTTATTCTACTGAGCTATCTCCTTGGCTCCCATCCATCTTTACTCCCACTTGTAGACACTCTTATTATTTTTATTAACTTAATATATTATACTATTTTATTTTTTATTCATTTTAATGACAAAAAATAAAATAGTGATGAAGCATTTCAGAATAGGTTAGTAGGACAGTTACAATAATTGATATATTGCATATTGTTGTCTTTGTAGTAGTTATTCAGAGGACAAGGTGCAGACATGACATCTTATCTAAAACAATATTAGAAAAACCTTTCTTCTCAAAGAATGAAGTAAAAGACTAGACTCTTATGTGATTATTCCTTTGTTATATGCAAAGAACCAAGACTGTTATACAATTAACTAGAGTTGATAGTTTATAGTAGGGTTCAATCATTGTGTTATACACTCCTATAGGTCTTGACAAATACGTGTCATGTCTTTATCATTATAGTATTATACTGAATCATTTTTACAATCTTAGAAGTCCTCTATGTTTTATCTATTCATCCTTCATTTCCCCCACATCTTTTAAAAGTCTCTAGAGGTTTGCCTTTCCCCATATGTGGTAGATTGAGACACAGAATGTAGCATTTTCAATTGGCTTCTTTCACTTAGCAATATGCATTTAAATTTCCTCTCTATGTTTTCATGACCTGGTAGTATTTTTTGTCTTTTTTAATCACAAAAACATATTCTGCTATGTAAATAAAACAAAATTCACCTTTCTTCTATGGCTTGAATGCATCCCCCAAATAGACATTTGGTCACCAGTGCCAGATCACTGAGAACTGAAAACGCTAAGGGCTGACCAGGTCATGAAGCCTCTGTCTTCATGAATGAATTAATGCTGCCATTGCTGGCGTGGGTTCCTAATAAAAGTGTGTGTGTATTCCCTCCCCCACCTCATGTCACATTCCCTCACCCCTCCACCCACCACCATGAGACACTGTAGAGGGCTTCCTAGAACTATAAGAAATAAATATATTTTCTTTATGAAGTATCCAGTCTATTATAGAAACACAAAACAGACTAAGACATTATCCATGGACATATTGAAGGACTCTCATTTCTTTTCTATTCTGTGTTCTTGGATCTGTCCTCAGGAGTACTGCTTAATTCTATCTGGTGTCCTTTATGGGCAAGCATAACTTCCTTGCCCCTTTACATTAGTATATGCTCCCTTCTTCCCACATGGCATTGGCAGAGCTCAGAGTCTTCGTGGTTGGCAGCTTCTGAACTGGCCTTGCACTAATCGTCTCACCTGTTTGAATATGTACCTGAGGTAGGTGGGATTTGGTCTTAAGGCAGTGTGTCTGCATCTACATGAGGAATTAGCTACTCAGACCAAGTAGTTTCCCAGCTATTCTAAGAAGTAAGAGATTTCAAAAACCAGAACAAGCTAAATAGCATCGGGAATAGGGCAAAGCTTTGTTACTTCCATGAAATAAAAAGATATGGAAAAGAAGTGAAAGAGAATATTGGCCAGCAGCAGCTCAGGGGTGCTGACTGTACATGGTTAGTGCCAGGACAGGTTAGTGGGGTCAGAGATGTTGCAGGCTGGTAATGTGGGAGGCCACGCACAGGTTAAGTCACCAGTCCTTAAAATATACCAAAACGACTCTGGGGGAATGTTATGAATATTATTTTCCTTGGTAGACATCCATCCCCCATGTATGTGGCTCTTTGTGGGAGTGAGATACTACCAGGCATTATTCCATGAGCCTACTCTCAGATGCAGTTGGATTGATCCAGGAGAGCATTAGAATCCAGCCAGTCTGTTATGCACAAAAGAAAAATGCAGTCTCTGAACATGGCTGGGCTGGGAACAATTAAGCATTCATGCTAATCCAAGCCATAATTTATGGCCTGGACATCAAAGAAAACTTGTCTTTAAAGGAAGAGAAATGAAATGGATGTGTAGAAGGCAGAAACCATCTTACCTTTTCTGCATTCTGTTCCTGAGCAGTTTCTTGAAGTGAACATTGTAACTGTCTGTTTGACATTTATTCTTCCTTCTTTGGGAACTGCTTTGATGCTCTGATATCCACAGCTTCCCAGGTAGTCCTTGGAAATAAATAAAAGACTCTAAACTGAGTTTACCAATGTCTTACTGCCAGGGAGAGGTGCTGGTTCAGACGGCTATGGACAGAAGGCAGAGTCAGTGAAAGAAGGTAAGAGTACTGTTGAGAAATTCAAGGATAGTGGCTTCCTTACTCTTCCAGAGAAGCTTCTAGAACAGTGATGGCAACCTCAAACCCACTGATGTATCTCAAAGTGCCAACACTGCAGTAAAACCTGAATACTGAGATATTTAATTTAGAATAAACAACTCATACAGCTTTTGTCTTAAAAGAAAAACAATCTGTGGCCATAGGTTCACCATTGTTGTTGTAGAAGAAGCATTGCCTAGATGGCCCCATGCATTGCCCCAGTCCAGGAATTGTCTGCCTTCAGATCAGCAAGAGGTCAGCAATAGTTGCACTGTTCCTGAGACTGTGGGTCCAGACAATTGTTAGGAATGGGTACTTTCCTATCTCTTAACTTCCACTAGAGTCATGGAGAAGTCTATCATATCTGTTTTGGTGATTGGAAGCTGAGTACATTGTAACTGAAATCCTTCTCTAGTCCTACCTGCAGTTACAGATTCTGGGAGACTTCCTTACTCCCCATCACAGCCTTATAAGAAATTCTCCCACTGAACTCAAGGTAACATGAGTTTCTATACGTGCCACTTGTCAGATCCTAACTGACACATCTGCCTTCCCTTTTGGTTCTGATGAAATACCTTGAAAAAGCCCGTATTTGACTTCTGATGGTTCTTTCAATCAGTAAAAGTATAAGAAGTATATCTATAGCCATGTGTGAGAGATTATATCTGTTTTAATTTAACACACATGCACACACACACATTTCTATTTCACAATTCTTCCAAATAGAAACTAAATAACAATGCTACCAAATAAGAATAGTTTAAGACTTAATCTCTGCCAAGCCAGCTTTCCTCTGGATGATGGATTTGTTAGTTAATCATTCTGAAGCCAGGATTATAGCACAGTCAACAGTTTAATAAACCATTCATTTCCTACAGTGCGGAGCACTTTCATGGTTTTTTTTCTCTTATGCCACAAACAGGACCATAAATTGTATTAGCAGTTGTTTTTGAAAAGGATGTCAAGACTTCCATTGTAAGATGGTGCTTTGAGTCAGCGCACAGTTAACGACTTGCCTTCTTCCAAGTTCCCCTGGAAGTGGTCAAAACATATTTTACAATATGATTAAAAAATTATTCTGAAAAACTGGACATACTTGGAAAAATAGCATAAAAGGAAAAAAATGGGAGAAATAGCTCTCCCGGTGGTTAGCTCATGTGAGAAGCCCACCTGAACATGACTGGAACCTGGAACCCTCCTGAGTGGAGGCGCTGGGTGGGGAGCTGTGAGCGAGACCTTTCCTAATACAGGCAGCTTCAAGTCTCCACATAGATGCAGGAAAACAAAGGAAAGAAGGGCGCCAGCCTGCAGAGAGGTTCAGAGCTGGGCCTTCTCTAGTCAGACTCACTTCCCAGGGATACTGTTGGGAACTTCCCAGTGATTTTCCAGGGGCTGATGACCAATTTTCTTCCATCAGGAAGCAGTGTGAATTTTGCTGATTCTATGAAAAAAGGCAAAACCATGCCTGACCTGCAGCTGTCAGGAGCAGAGGGGGTGTGTTGGCCACCCCAAATTTAAGGCAATAGGATGTTGCAAATTGATTGACATTTATTGATTTTCAATTGATGACACATGGGTGACAGCCTCAGACGGTAAAAGTACAGCCTTCAGCTCAGAGGGTATATGTTCCCTCATCTCAGACTCATTGTTGAAGTTGACAAGTGAATAGATTCCTGGTAAACATTTGTTCCATTTTTCAATCTGAACACTAAATTGGTATGTAGCGATAATGTGAGGGTAATTATTCGAGTCCGAAGGACCTCAAGTCTGGCAAAAGCTTAGCTGTTTCAGAAAGCAGGCTGTTTCTTTTGCCTGTGAATTGGCCTTAGTTTATCCAAGAGAAAAAGCACATACCAAAGAACTAGGTTCAATTGAAGTAAAAAAATTTGAGGTTTTCAACAAGGTAAGGTTCGGGGTGAAGGTCACCAGGATGGGCTTTGCCTTTCTCTTTCCCTCAACTCTCATTTAACTTACTCTTCATTTACTCTGTAAAATCGGCCAGAGTCTCCACTGTCCCTGGGGAGCCAGCCTCTCTCACTTTAGTTGAAAAAAGCTCTTCACAATAGGTGATTAGAGGGCCGGTGGTATAGCTCAGCGGATTAAGCGCTTGCTTAGGTAAGCACAGCAGCCAGGGTTCGATCCCTGCTTCCGCTTGCCGTGCTGGCCCCGCTTTCGGGTGCGCTGAGCCGGCGATTGGAGTCCGGGCGTGGTGGCGC
>PVKA01051302.1:0-12269 GCA_004027165.1 Ctenomys sociabilis
TTTTGTCCTTTTCCTCATTCCCTTTTTTCCTACTCCAATGGGTATTCTTAACAACTTTGTCAAAAGTCAGTTGGCTACTGATAGGTACAGTGGTACCCATCTGTAGCGTCAGCTACTCAGAGGCTGAGACAGCAAGACTGTGAACTCCAGGCAAACCGGACCAACTAAGGGAAACCTTGTCACAAAATAAAAAGGCTAGATATGGAACCCTGTGCTACAGTACTTACTAAGCATGTATGAAGCTCTTAATTGAATTAGGGGGAAATGAAAAAGGAAAACAGAATATTTAGTTGGCTGTAGATACATGGGCATATTTGTAGACTTCCTATTCTGTTCCACTGCTCTATGTATCTATTTTTATGTATGTTGGTTTTGAATTTGACTTTTTTTTTTGTTTTTTTGTACCTGGAATTAAATTTGCAACCTCATGCTTGTTAGGCACTGTGTGACTGAATTGTATACCTGGCCCAGTATGCTCTTTTGATTACTACATCTTTCTACTATATTTTAAAGTCAAACAGTGCAATACCTTCTGCCTTATTCTTTTTGCTCAAGCTTACCTTGGCCTATTCTGATTTCTTTTTTATTCCTTAGAAATAAGTAAGTTTTTTTCATACTTATTTTGTTAGAGTTCATATTGAATCTGGAGGTATTCTGGGGTAGTATCAATATTTTATCAATATTGACTCTTCCTACTCATGGATTTTTTTTTATGTTCTCTTTGATTTTTTTCATCTATGTCTTAAAATTTTCATTATAGTGATCCTTTGATCTCTTTGCATAATCTTAAATCTAGGTTTTTTAAAATTTTTATTCTCCTAGTTACTCTAATTGGAACTGTTCTCATGATTTCATAAAAATCACTATTGATGTACAGAAACAATATTTTTTTCTGCATGTTGTTATGGTATCCTGCAACTTTGAATAAATAAAACCTGAAAGGTATAATAGATACAGTAAAACAGAAAGAAGCTAAACTTAAGGATTAAACAAGATGAGAGAGAGGAGAAAAGATAGGAAAAAAGGGAAAACATGTAAGTATATAGACAGGATGAGTGAGATAAGTGTGCTAATAATTTCCACCAGTTTTTGAAAACAGCAGTTAATGCTTAGAATTTTCACCTTGACTAACTCTGTATGCTGATTTCTGTGATCTGAGCAACTGCATCAAGGACAGCAAAGTGTAATACAAAGCTCATTATGAATACCTCCCATCTTGTAATCTTCTAAATGTGTACCATTTTAATGTCTTATTAATTATTAAACCATTTAAAATAATTTTCTAAAAGATAAGAAAAAGATTGAGATTTCTTGAAAGCAAGTATCAATATCCAATTATTTGTCCAATCTTGCATATTACAACTGTTAATCTGAGTAACAGAGTTGACAATAAAAATAGATAATATAACAACCATTTTAAAATTATTTTATTGAGAAACAAGTAACAATGACACAGTTTCATAACTGATTAATAGGACAGTTTCAATAATTAATACATTGCATATTGTTGTCTTCTTAGTGGTTATTCATAGTACAAGATGCAGACATGATACCCTGTCCACAAACACTATTAGTACAAATCTTTCTATTCACTGAATAGAAAGTAGCTGTATATCTATCCTAAATATTTTGAATATACAGATACAAAATGGTCTTTCAATTGCATCCCCTTTTTTCAGTTTGTCAGAGATGGGTATTCCATTGACATTTAAATATTGTAGGTGTGTGAATTCAGCAAAATATTCCAGTATAGTACAATAGTCCAAAATAGTAGTGGGTTATCCACAGGACTGGAAATGTAAGAAATTGTTGATTTGAGACTTTTACAGCTCAGCATATTAATATGGCTTTACTTTATATACTTTGTTTTTATATTTTTCTGCTGGATGGTTAAGATCAAGATAAAGCAAGACCCATATAATAAGAAATGTAACTTTTGTATCAGTCAAATCCCCTCAGGTTTTATCCAGTTTGTAGATCCTTTGTGTCTGCCATGTGGATGAGTCACAGCCATTCCTTGACCAATTTGCTCTCTGTGAAAGCTTGAAAGAATGTTTTCTCTCCATGTGACTCTCCTTAAGCACACTCTACATTGTTGATCATTTTCCTCCCTCGCTCCATAATCTCCTTGATCAGTAAATTTGGGGCACCACTGAGTTATAGAATATTATAGTTCAGGTTCACCTATGTTCTGAATCCTCATTGACCTTGAAATTCTAGAGCCAAAATGTTGGCTGTCCTTGGCATTCCAAGCATGATGCTAGTATTACACATTGCTATCTTCAGTGCAGTTGCTTAGTTCACAGGTATCAGCATATATAATTAGTCAGGGTGAGAATCCTAGCAATTAACTGCTAGATTCAAAAACCTGCTAAAGATTCTGATTAACTTTTGGTCTGCAAACTTAAGTTGTTAACCTTCCAGAAGAGAAGCTTATTATTATTACCCTACAATGTAGGCAGTTGAGCTTAACCTCACTGTCTGTCTGAATATCAAAGATCTCAGATATAACATGGAACGGGTATTTTCCATCAAGTATTGATATGTTAAACTTTAATTCCCTACAGAATATGAAGAAAAAAATTAAAAAAATAAAAAATGTTAAAAAAATAACAATTACATATTTTTACACAGAAATTTAGAAATCTAACCATATACAGCATTGTAGCAGGACATTTTTCTTATGACACTTTTCTTATCTCTTGTTTTCATTTATTACCCTTTTTTAAACAAACGAACAATTTGACAGTATGGTACTAACTGGTACAACATAACAAGTAGTACATATTTATTTAGAAGACCAGAATAACAGGCATTCCAAGCATGATGCTAGTATTACACATTGCTATCTTCAGTGCAGTTGCTTAGTTCACAGGTATCAGCATATATAATTAGTCAGGGTGAGAATCCTAGCAATTAACTGCTAGATTCAAAAACCTGCTAAAGATTCTGAGGAAGATTGCCTTAACCATCTTGTGCACATAAATGTATGGCTTTGCCTCTGTCATGTTCTCCAGCTTCTCTCCTTGCTCTCTTTTTATTGATAATAGTAATTGTTAATTAGGTATTCCTGTTTTGAAAATCTGCTACACATGTATTGTACGTTACCCTGCTTTTATCTTTTTTTCTATTTTTTGATTCTATTTTTACTCAAGATTAAATTAAATTCAAAAATAAAATAAAATGCAGATTTTAAAATAGAAAAAAAGGGAAAAATCATTTCAAGTTATTTTACCAATAGAGCATTAATACCTAAAATAGTAAGAACTAAAATGTAACAATAAAACCAAATAGTCCAAATCAATAATTCCTCCTTAACGGTCAGCAAAATAGCTCAGTGGATTAAAGCATCTGCAAGCAGGCACAGTGGCTCCAGGATAATGGCCTGCTGTGCCAGCCCCGACCCTGGGGGCACACAGAGACAGCAACTGAGACTGGGTGTGGTATCACGCACCTGTAATCCCAGCTCTTTGAAGGCTGTAAACAGGCAGATCACTACAAGTCCAATCTAGTAATGAGACCCTGAACATCCTGTAGACCCCCCCACCAAAATAACAATTTTTCCTTTATTTCTGTCACTATGAATTTTAATTGTATCCTATGTTTTATGTTATCCTGCATCTCCATTTTCATTTGTTTGAAGAAATCTTTTTTAATCCTCTGAATTCCATCCTAAATCACTGGTTGTTCAAAAGTGAGTTGTTTAATTTCCACGTTTACACTGTTTCCAGCATTTCTATTACTGAATTTTGTAACACTGTAATCCAAAATGATATCTGATATAATTTCAACTTTTTAAAATTTGTCTGGCTTATGTGTGTGCACTAATCGTGTGATCTACCCTAGAGAATATTCATTCCATATGCTAAGAAAAATGGACTCCAACTGACAAGATAGCTCAGCAGACTAAATGGTTGTTTAGAAAAGTGTAGGGACCAGGTTCAATCCCAGGAACCACATAAGCCAGCCCTGCCCTCAGGCATGCAGAGCATGCTACTGAGTCAGGGTGTGGTGGTCTATTCCTGTAATCACACAGCTGGGGAGGCTGAAAACAGGAGGATCACTATGAGTCCAGTTTTGTAGTGAGACCCTGTGCCAAATACTACTACTACTGCTACTACTACTACTACATCATCATCATTATCATCATCATCATCAACAGCTCCCGAGTTCACTGCTGCTCAGCCTGAAGTTGCAGAATGGTCTGGCCCTCAGTGACTGTTCAGCAGTTCCCTATGGACACTGCGGTGTTCAGTCAGCCACAGAAGACTCGTCTGCAGCCACCACTGCACAGCCACTGAATCGATAGGAACCACCACTGAGAGGTCTCAAGCAGTGCTGCAGACTCTTAAGCAAAATGGAAATGAGATTCATGGAAAATAAAACACAATTTCTTTAAAAAAAAAAAGAAAAGAACGAGTATTTATAAGTGGAGTGTGCAATTTCTATTAGGTCCATTCTAGATCAATGCATCTCTGTTGAATCTCTGTTGATTTTTATGTCTAGATATCTAGCCACTAATAAAAGTAGTCTATTACAATCTCCAAATATGTTTATAGTAGACTCAATATCTATGATTAGGTCTATTAATACTTACTCTGTAGTGTCTATTTAGGTGTTCAGATAATGGAAACATACTTAGAACTTTATTTCTTTCTGAATTGAGTCCTTTATAATTCTATCATGACTTTCCTTGTCCTATTTTATTGCTTTTAATTTAGACTTCATTTTATCTGATATATGTATAGTTAGCCCAAGCTTCTTTGGTATCCCATTTACATAGAGTATATTATTCCATTCCTTTATTTTCAGTATATGTGTACACTGTGAAATAAAGTAAGTTTCCTGCAAGAAATATGTACTTGAATCTTTGATGTTGATACATTTACTGTGAATGTAATTACTGATCAGTAATGGTCATTTTGTAATTTTTTACTGTTATTATTTGGTTGCAAAACATCTTTTGATTATAGCATGTTATTTTGAAATCACAACAATGTAAAGTGATCATGAATAGAAACAAATAGAAAATATCGAAGTATAGTCTATACTTCCATTCAACTCCTCTCCACATTTTGAACTTTTCATGCTCCACTTTATATCTTGGTATCTTGCCTAAATGCACTTATAATTTTATAAGTGCATTTTCTTTTAATATTTTTTATTTGTAGTGTTCAAGTTAAAAAGTATGAATAGTCTCAGTACTTATGACATTTATTTATATTTATTTATTTATGTACTGGAGAACTGGGGATTGAACTCAGGCCCTTGCACTTGCCAGAGAACTTACGACAATTATAATAGAGTGTCCTGAATGTGTTTTGTTTATGAATATCTTTATCTTGCCTTTATTTCTAAAGTACAGCTTTGCTAGGTACAGTATTTCTGATTGATAGTTTTTGCTTTTGTTTTCCACTTTCATTCTTTTAATATCTCTTGCCACTATCTGAGCCTCCAAGCTTTCTCCTAAGTCTGTTTTCAGGTGAATGGGTGAAGTCTATGCACTGTTTTTTTCCTCTTGAAGTTTTGAGGGTTTTTCTCTTTGTCCTTCATCACAGGGGGGCTTGTATATAAGACTGTGATATACCTCGCCAAGTTTGATTTAACTGGTGGCCTCTGACTTTCTAATATCTGGATATATAAGTTTCATAAGTTTTCAATTCCAAGTTTAAAATAAATTTTCCACCTTTTTCATGTCTTTCTGAATCTCAACATTGCAAGTATTTGCTCTTTTAGACCCATACTAATGTTCATTTAAGTTTTCTTCATTCTTCATTGTTTCTTCACCAACTGTGTTGTCAAATATCTTCCTGAACTCACTCATTTGATTACACTGTTACTGAGGCCTTTTATCTCATTTTTTAATTTTACTGAGTATACTTCCTAGCTCAAGATTTTTTAAAACTTGTTTTCATTCTCTTAATGTTTCTGTTTTCTTCAAGTTCAGAGAATTTAAAATAACTACTTCAAACTCCCATAACATCAACCCATACTGAATATTATCTAGCCAGTATCTAGTATCTAATTTTGAATATGCAGAGAAGTCTTGGTTTCCTAAAAGCTGTTGATGCTTGTGGGCATATGATGACAAGGCATTAAGGGATTAGATATGTATCCCACCTGCTCTTGATAATCTGACTTTATGTGTGCCTGTCTGTCCAGAAATTCTAAGGAGACTACTTATGTTTTCTAGGCTTGGAGTCAATTCTACTATTTCAGCAATGAATGTTGCCCTGGTCCATATTTTCCAGAAGTCTCCTCCTCTGCTGTCTTTATTTCAGTACTAGGCAATCCAAGCTTAGGTGTATCCCAAATACCCTATTGACATGCTGTTCAAATGAAGGAGAGTACCTAGAAAAAGCAGCTTGTCTCACAAGCTTCTGCCTTGGGCTTGGGAAGTTACACATGCCTTACCCATAGTTACTGCCCTGTGGTTAGCCATGAGGGATTCTACCTGGCTGTGCACAGAGTCACCATGGATAGGCTAACCCTAGACAACTACGTCATGCCTGTAGCTATTAATAAAACTAAGCTGTGTCACTTAACTCTTGAGTCCACAGCCTGCCAACACTAGAATCCTGGTGGGGCCAAGTTCATAGTATTACTATAGGTGGACTCAAGGCCTAAGACTGCTACAACCTATCACAGGTGCTCGAATACAAGTTGGACTGTTGGGACTACTTGTCTTCCCCTGGAACTAGAGCTATTCCAGAGTGTATCTGTAGGGAGGCCTAGAGATGGTAACTGTTATGATCTGTCCAGTGTTAGATGTTCCTATGCCAGCATTAGATTCTTATGCTTAGCCAGTCCTTCCATTGAATGGTATCTTGCAAAGAGCAATGCTACCTAAATTCAGGGCACTGTAGATTATGTGAGTCTCTTGGCTACCTATACTGATATTAAGCTGAGTCACACATAAATATCACAGTCACAGGGGCCTGTAAAGCCTTATGAAAAGGATGAATGTGTTCCATGTTCACTCTAAGGTTGGTGACAGCGCTTATCTAGAGGCTCTGTGAACCCAAAGTTGCACATGAGATCATCAATTTCTACAGGGTAGTGATTCTCTATAAGACAGCCTAGCACAAAGATCTAAGACAAATCTTTCTGTTTTCATGTTCTGCTTCCCAGCATATAGAATATCATTTTTTGCTCTTCCTCCCAGGTTAGAAGGAGGGTGGTATTATGTAGAAGCACAGCGTTATCTATCCCAACTGTACTGTATATACACACACATCATGATTTTTTCTTTCTATACCCTTTCCTTTATCTACACCTGTCAAAGGTGGGCACTCCATTGTCATTCAACTTAGGTGCTTGAACTCGACAACACAATCCAACACAGTCTAGCATTCCACAACAATAGTGAGTTATTCAAAGAAGTTGTGACCATAGCCATTTACAGCTTAGCTTAATATTATGGCCCTGCGATGTATACTTCATTTTTATACTTTTTCTGCTGGATGGTTAAAACCTAGATAGAGCAAGACTTATATACCAACACATGTACTTTATGTTTCTTATGTGGTCAGTGAAGTCCCCTCAGGGTTTATCTTGAAGTCCTTACATTATTCTGAAGATCCTTTGTCTGTGTCATCCATGTGGATGAGTCACGGCCAATGCTTGACCAGTTTGCTCTCTGTGAGGGCATGAGAGAAAGTTTTCTCTCCATGTGACTCTCCCCAGACACACTATAGAACTTCAATCTCTTTCCTCTGTGGCTCCATAATCTCCTTGTTCAGAAAATTTGGAGCTCAACTGAGTTTCATAATGTTGCAGTACAGGTTCTCCTATGTCCTGAGTCTTCGCTGACCTTGAAAGGCTAGAGCCAAAATTTTGGCTGGCCTTGTGGCTCTTCTATTTCTCCAACTGCATTGATGGTGGTTGGACAGGATATTATGTCGGCTTCTAGTACTATGGTCATCCACTAGGAAAATAATTATTATTGAATTTTTGATATAATTCAGGTATAAAAAATAAGATAGGTAAACAGCTACACTCTTAATTTACTAATAAGAGACATCTGCTAGAATAATGTCTGTAAGTATATCATGTATGTACCTTGTACGATACCAAAACAGTATGAAAACAGTTTGCATGTATTAATTTATCGAATCTGTCTTGTTAAGGTGTCTTAAAACTGTCTGATTGATATTTGTACTTCAATAAAATAAAAATAAATTAAAAAAAAAAAAAGAAGGAGGGTAGTAGTAGTTACAGTTAGTCATCTCGTCTAATGATATTCCACTGCCTGCATTCAGGGAATTAGCATAGCAGTAGGGATTATGGGACTTTGCCCAGCACTGGATTTAACCATGTTGGGTACGGTACCGTGTTTTAAGTCTAGGGTCCAAGCCTAATTTCTCTCCCATCCATAAAAGGAAGTCTTCTCACTCCACACTGGGCTGTTTCTGGTTGGGGAAGAGGTGGAATGAGCAACTCTTTCTTTCCTGCCTTCTTTAGTATATCTTTTCATTTTACTGTACTAAAAGTATGTAATGCACACCCTCACTTGATTTTCTTAGCTGCTGCAAAGGTAATTTAGCTTATGAGTAGCTGTTCAACTTGGTGTGCCTGTGGAGAGATATTCATCATAGGATCCTACTCAGACACCATATTGCTTCACTCTCTATTCATAATTTTAGAATACTGAACTGGATACCTACACAGTGCAGAAGAAAACATATCCATCTTCTATGTTTCTTGGTTATAGAAATTATAACTGATGAACTTATTTGTTAAAGAGCTTACATATTGGGGCTGGGGAGATAGCTCAGTAGAATAAGTGCTTCCTGGGCAAGCATAAGGGCCTGAATTCAATACCTGGTTCCACACACACACACGCACAAAAAAAAAAAAAAAAGAATGTAAGTATTGCTAATAACCTTGAATTAAATAAATTATAAAATGAAAAATCTATTAAAATTGAGCATATTTTTCAGGAATATATGAAAATGAAGAAAGTTTCTAAAAAACAGTCACATTTCTGAGTTTATGAAGCTGGGCCAAAATACCAAAATACTAGTCTAGATAAAACTGTAGTATACCAATATATACTTTATAGACCAAAAACTATATAATGCATCAAGGAAGAAAAAAGAAACTGATTACAAACGATGAAAGCTAGGCATGGTGGCTCATACTATGTAATACCAGCATTTGGGAGGCTGAGATAGGAAGATGACCCTGAGTTTGAGGTCAGCCCAAACTACATAGTGAGACTCTCTCAAAAGGGAGGGAAACCTCCAAAAAACAAAACATAAAATCTTATGCTTAGAGGCAATACTATAGACAAGACTTTTTGTAGCCATCTTAGATTTAACAGAATTATTGACAAGAAAATGGAAAAAAATAAGAATGTTGTTTAAAATATTGTCATTGGAAAAATACGTTTCTGTACTAAGTAAAATTCACATACAGAGAAACAAAGGATAAAAATGCAAAGTCTTCTGTTTTCTTTCATAAATAATAAAGGCCTCAAAGGTAGTATAAAACTGAATTTTTATACATAGTGCATTAAAAACATTAAATTCATCTACCTGAAAATGAGAATATACAACAGAATGAGAATGTAGTTCTGTGGGAAATAATCACTACAGAACTCAATATTTATCTTATGTTGTCTGGCATTTCAAAAAAATTCAATTCACCATAGTAACCTGTCTTAACACCAATAGATAAGTACAGGCTATATTTAGAAATGACTGCTTTCCAGGAAGCAATCCTGCCTTTCCCTTCATATTTAATGTTATAAACCAAGGGATCAAAATATCATTTTCTCAGACTATAGGGTGATGACTATGATTCAGAATCACCAAGAGAATAAGGTTTCCATTAAAAGTGGAAAAATTCATAAATTACACAAAAGTTAATAAAATTTTTATGTCTAGAAACTGTAGAATTAAACACAACTATTTTATCTTATTTAATATCTGGTCCTCAACATAAAATATCATTAATATCAAAACATGTTTCAACTAGCAGATTGTTGCTGTATTTTTAGAAACACTTTTGTATATCTAAGCTAGTTTCTAGTAATCAAAATGTAATTTTTCCCTTAAAAGCAATTTTTTATAGACAAAGTATAGTTTAGTGTTAATACACATCAAGTCAAGCAATACACACCATGAAAATTAATTTATCAAAATGTAATGGTTACAGTAGTATTTTTAATCATTGCAGTAATAGGAAACAGACTTTGTGTTTGAAGTAACACAGTGGTATAAAGTTTATTCACAACACACTAACACCTAACAAAACATCCTTTTTTCTTTAGTATCATCATGAGTTACATAAAAGTCACTATTAAAGACAAGATGTATTGCTTCTTAGCCTTTTGGCTAAGATCAAGTGTAAAGACAAGATATAAGTGAAGTTGAACTAAAAATACCAAGAACATTTATTAGAATGCTATAACATTATGCCCATCAAAGCTGCTATTATCAAAATAATAACAAGTGTTGGGAAAGGTATAAAGAAATCGAACTCCTCATATATTGCTAGTGCAAATGCAACAATGTCCAGCTTCTATGAAGAGCATGATAGTCTTTTTTTCTGGATATATATCCTAATGAATTATCTGCAACCCATGTTTACAGGAGTATTAATTACAACAACCGAAAGACAGAAGTTACTCAAATGTCCGCTGATGGAAATGAAAGGAAAAACAAAGTGTGGTAGATACAATACATTTCCCTGTATGGCGAGGAGGAAGAAATTGCAAGTATCTGTATTCTGAGTTATACTTCTAGCATACAAATATAAGCAATTCCTCCATGAGCAATTCTTCCTCTAATAGTCTTATCCAATACACATCAAAGATGGTCCTAAATTTTTCAGAATTTCTGCAAAATGAATGATGTATATCTACAAAACCAAACAATCAGTCACATTCCTCACCACGCCTACTACAAACATAATCAGTACCATGAATACTAAGGATTTGTCTAACTTGCTGTCTTATAATTCTTAAAAAGCTTTTAATAATATTTTATATGCGCAATCTTAGTTCAAGTAATAATCAATTATAAATAAGGAATAAGAAATCTAAATCATGAACATTATCATGTTTATATTTTATCTGTAGGATACATTTGAAACTGTCTCTACATGTAGGGATCCTGGCTCTCAATTAGGTTAATTTTAGCCTAGCAAATCTCTAGTTTAGTCTTTAATCCACCTTAGGGATGAGACATACTAAAGCAGAGTTAACTTTACATGACCCTCCCCAGAATGTCTTTGGAAAAGATAGGAGGCACCTGGATCAAATCAATAGGATGGAGGTTCAATCCCAGGCACCACATGCTGCGTCAGCCCCACCCTCAGGGTAGCCTGAGCTGGCAAAAAAAAAAAGGGAGGAGGGGCATATAAATGAAGGACCATTTTGTAGTGAAGAAAAAAAAAAAAATATATATATATATATATATATATACATATACACATACACACACACACAAATTAGGACAGCTACTTTCTCTTAGTTCAATGAGAAGAAAGATTTGTACTAATAGTGTTTAGACAAGATATCATGTCTGCATTCTTACTATGAATAACTATGAAGATAACAATATACAATGTATTAATTATTGTAACTATCCTACTAACCTGTTTTGAAACTGTCTCACTGCTATTTCTTTCTCAATAAAATTAATTAAAAAAATACATGATCCTGCCTGAAATGTCTCACTCCTTCACTCCTTTTCCATGCTTGTTAAAGTGTCATAACTCCTTCACTCCTTCCCCATCTTAAGATATTGTAAACATAAAAGTGGTAAGAGGGAAACAGAACTAATTACAAAGAAGAAGCCCAGAGCTTTGAATGAACAAACATGATGTTGTGGTTACCATGGAAACAAAGGTATTTAAACAGACTAAACAAACAACAAGGGTATATATTTTTTATCTGTAATCAGGAAGGTTCTGGTGGCTAGCCTTATTAATAAAGCTCTGTGTTTCCCTAATCTTCAGTTTGACATGGAAATAATCTCGCTGCCTCATACAGAGAACATAACTGAATTTATAATAAAGTATCTTATACAAAATATCCTTTTTGCATATAATAATCTTTCCAGAAGAAACAGTATACATATTTGTACAATTTACATACTGTGAGTTTTTCTACTTAAAGAGAAATATTAATCATATCATGTTAAGAATAACTTTTCATACTGATAAAACTATGTCATATATTAGATACATGTCTATAATGGTTATATATCAAATGAAATGGGTCAACACTTTTCAATGTTACTGAAAGACTATAACTGCCA
>PVKA01051303.1:0-12356 GCA_004027165.1 Ctenomys sociabilis
TTCTTAAAGACTTGGAGGACAGTTTTCACTGGGATGGACTGGTTCTGATCCCCCTCTACATGCTAGAGGGAATGTCAGGCCTGCTCTGTTTCAGTTTCCTTTCTTTAACTTTACTCCTAATTTTCCCACCTCTTTGTAATTTCCTTTTTAGAGGCATACAAAATTAAAAAAAAAAAAACAACTCTATAAACTGTTCCAACCAAGTAAAGCCCTTAAAAAATGAGCATTTGTTAATGCTCCTAAGTTTAGTTATCACTGGGTGAGTGAGAGATGAGGTATAGATTTTATAAAGCCTTCACTGTAAGGTGCTTGGTAAAAATTGGCTCTTGACCACTGAAAGATCTCTACTTACCTATTGTACCTTTTCTGCTTTTCTGCTAGTAAACTAGAAATTCTACCTCAGCTTTTCAATAGAACAACTTAGAGTCACTCCTTTTACAAATTAGGCTGAGGCAGCTTACAATGGTTTTACATTCTGTACCAGCTGTTAAAGAAATAATTTACATCTCATTTATGCCAATTCATCTCACATTGTGCATCCTGGCTTCATCTTGAAGGTGATGGATTATTTTTTCCTGCATTCTTGTTGTTTTTAAGAGATCCTCTCTCACCTTTTCAGTAGCTGCACCAGTGTCTTCTAGATCTGAAACTCTGTCTTCGCTTTCACTCAAATGGTTTTGTAGTCTTGTGTTTGAGATTTTAAGCTCTTCTATATCTCTTTGACTCTTCTTCATTCAATCTATTTCTTTCTTGTGTTGCTCATTGAAGTAATTTGTTATATTTGTAATCTCCTTTATTTTTGTACCCATGTCTTCTTTACTGGTAGCTATAAATTATTTACTGCAGAGTTATTTCCAAGTTGGGTTTCCTCCATATATTGCCAGAATTGATTCTCTCCTTGAGATGCTATGATTTCAAAGATATTGTGTTTCATTTTCTAAATTATTTCTGCTTTGAGTTCCTCTTTACCTTTCTGCTCTTATTTCTTTGCTTAAACGCTGTTAAGTGATACGTTTCGGCTGGAGTAGTGTTCTCTGCACTTGTTCTGGATGGGTATTGTATTTCCCCCATATGTTTCTGGATTTGATTCATTAGTTCAGTGCTATGTATTCAAAATTTTCTTTTTTATTTCAGGTGTTAATTCTGGTCTGAGTTCCTCTATACCTTTCTGCTGTTGTTTCTTTGCTTCCAACTCTGTTAATTCATTTATTTCAGCATGTTCTCTGCATTTATCAGTGGTGGGCTGGAAGCCTGAGATTGCATTTTGCTCCTTGTCTTTGTCATTTCGTATAGCACTGACTTCTGACCTTTGGTATAGAGCTTTGGTGTAGCTGTCACCTTAGCATGTAATGAGATTCGGGTGCCGATCTACTATGTTTGAGATTTTTCTGTTATGCCTGGACTGTACCTAGCTATTGTGCTCAGCTCCTTTCTCTGAAAGCCTTCTGGCACAACTGTGAGCCTGTTTCCTCTGTTGTGCCCCTGTCCCAGGGAGCAGCTTGGGGCTCCAAAGTTCCCACACACACTCACTGGGCTGTGCTGGGCTGGATCAGGCACCGAAATATTCAAAACATTTCTCACTCTCTTGGCGGGCTTGTGAGCAGGGACTCTGGATGTTGCAGCGCAAGGGAAGCAGAAAGTTCTCCCACACACTCAAAGGGCTGGACTCAGATGGATCAGAGAATGGCAGACTCACGATAGTTCATTCTGCAGGCTTGGGGGCAGGAGCTCCAGGGGTCTGCAGGACAGCTTGGCCTGGGGTGGATCACTTCCGAGGTCTTCGGGGTGGGTCTCTGGATTTCGTGGTGCAGCTTGGCTCGAGAGGAAACTGAGAGAGAAGTTTCCAACAAACTCACCTTGCGCAGTTGGGTGGATCAGGGGCCTTAAGATTCATAATAATTTTTGGCAGGTTTGGGGATAGGGGCTCCATGGAGTTTCAGGGCAAGTCGGGCTGGGGTAGATCATGCTCAGAGGTCTTGGGGACCAGGGCTCTGGATGGCTCCTCGCCTTGAACTTTGATGTAGAACTTTGGTGCAGTTATAACCTTAGCAACTAAAAATAAGTTTATCCAGTAATACCTAGTTTGGGTCTAGCAGTTGTGTTCACCTCCTCCCTGTGGAAGCCTTTGGCATTGAACTTGTTGTGCCCCTCTGGCTCAACAGTGAACCTGTGGTACCCCTCTGTTGTGCCCCTGGCCCATGTAGCACAAGGGAATGTGGAAGCTCTCCCACACACTCACCAGGCCTTGGCTTGGCCTAGATCTGGATGTCCTAAGAGTGTGGCAGAAGTTCTCACTTGCTCAGTGGGCTTGGGGCCTGAGGCTCCAGGGTGGTGCAGGTGTCCCCAGGGCATGGCAGAAGGTCTCTATCTTGTGGCATGCCTGAGTTTTTGTCAAGACAGGTCCCGCGGGTGCAGGGAATCCAGATGCTCTCTCACACACATGCTGGGTATGGCTCTGGAATGAAATATTTAGCCTCTGGGACAAAATAATTTCCAGAGTCCAATAATGTGAAATTACCTTTGAGAATCAATGGAGAAACAAAATACCTAACAAACAAAACTGAAGAAATTCATGACAAATAAGTCAGCTCTACAAAGAGTCCTGAAAGATATTCTTGAAAGAGCAAATAAAGCCTATCACTCCAATAATGCCAATAGAATGAAGCCACTAGGCAGGGAAATCAATGAAACAGAGGGTTAATACAAATGACCTTCAAAGGCAAAATCATATGACAAAGGCAAAAAGAAAGAAAAAAATATATGTTATAGTAATCAGTGTAAATGGTCTCAATTCACCAACAAAAGAAAGATACTGAACAATGGATCAAGAAAATATGCTGCAGAGAAGAAACTCATATAACTCAAAAGTAAATCCACTGTCAAAGAGTGAAAAAATACTCCATATTGTGTAGACCATATGAACTTCGAAACAAAAATGATCAAAAGAGATAAAGAAGGCTAATGAATACTTACCCAGGGAAAAATTCAAGAAAAAGTGATAACCATCCTACACATGCCCGACAAAATATGGGAACACTTATGTATGTAATACAATGATTAATAGACCTGAAAAATCAAAAAGTAGCACAATTATAATGGGAAAGCTGAATACCCTATTATTATAAAGGGAAAGACTAGACAGACAAAAAAATCAGCAAAGATATATCAGAACCAAACCAATGTTCTAAGCTAATATACATAGTAGATATGTTAGTATTCCATGCAACACTACAACAATGTACTTCTAAATAGCACATTGGACATTCTGTAAAATTGATCATATATCCATTCAATACACCTATTTTTATAGTTATTCATAGTTATAAACTTCACTCTCTACACAGCTTTACAAAGGTGTCGTGGATTTTGATCTGTTGGATTGCCAATACCCTTTGATTGTAGGAACTTTTTACTTTCTTCCCTTGTTTTTTCTGTGGCACATCAGTTATTCAAAGGAATAAATTTAGTGTTTTGTTGATGGAGTTAAGAGCTTTTGGTTCATCCTATTTCCCTATTTTCTTATATATATGTTTGAGTATTTTGGTGGGGAGATGTGATGATCAGTTAGGATGGAAAACTCTGTCCCTATAGTGAAGACGTTTCTCCTTGCTGTTTTTGAACCTAGTTAACCTACTAGTATCAGTGGTAATTGCTGTGTTGTATGGAGAGAAAAACTAGCAGTTATATCAGCATCTATAGCAACAAGCATATATCAACATATAATTTAAAACTAGTTTCTAAAATTTTACAGATTTTCAGTAACTCAGGAAGAAATAAGATTGAATTAATGAGGAGTATCAGTGATGTAAATACAAAGGAAAAGACAGAAAGAGAGAAAGAAAGAAAGAGAGAAAGAAAGAAAGAAAGAAAGAAAGAAAGAAAGAAAGAAAGAAAGAAAGAAGAAAGAAAGGAAGAAAAAAGAAAGAAAGAAAGAAAGAAAGAAAGAAAGAAAGAAAGAAAGAAAGAAAGAAAGAAAGAAAGAAAGAAAGAAAGAGAAAGAAGAAAGAGAAATAGTTCTCAAGGAAGGAAAGAAGGATAAGACCTTTGGCATGACGAAAAATGACAGGAAATTGGTGATGTTTTATATCTGAATATAAAGGATATAATAAGTTATTTGTATGCACAGAAAAAACTGTAAAGAAAATGAGAGTCATAATTGGAAATTAATAGAAGGCATAAGCACATTTGAGAAAGTAATACACAAATAGCAAATTAGTTTGTTCTGCCATACACAGTTTTGTGAGGGTTGTCTTAACAAGTCAATGAAAGATGATATAAAAATTAAAACAATTATTTTCAATCACTATGTTACATGTATAAACATCTTGCATATTCTAAGAGAAGAAAGTAAAGCAAGGTAAAAGGAAAATTAGTAACTATATGACATATCATACACTGTGCCAGTAATATTTTGCAATAGAAAAGTAGGAGTCAGGGGTTGGAAATTTTAAAAGGTGCAGGAGACAAAAGAAGTAAGGAGAAATGGGATATGGAGTTTAAGTGAAGCCTAGGTTAAGGTATAGGGAGGTTGTATCTAATTCACAGCCAAATGAGAAAACAAATTTAGCTAACCTTGTGACACTGTCTTTGGTGTGTGAGAACCAAATGTTCCTAGGCAACAAACTCCAGATATCAAGACGTTAACTCAGTCCTGTGTTCTTAAGAGCATGCTACCAAGCCGCCAGTTCTTACCATGACAGGACAAAAGTGATGGGAGTAGAAAAAACAACAAAAAAGAAAATAGTGTTTCCAGATGGCCATGTGGGGAAGAGGTGCCTGGGCCCGGGCAGCAGCGGTGGCAGTGCCTGAGAGAGGGACTGAATGGTATTTGTAATGAAGAACATGAGACTCTGAGCTGTAACTTGAATTCTTGTCCACAATTCAACAAACTGGAAACGAGAACACCATACAGATAGCCATTTGTCCTGCATCTGTGAGGCACGCTTGGGTATCTAGGAAAATACAGAGCAGGTATCTGTGTGTTCTGCTGCCTGTGTGCCAGCCTGGACCAGCTCGCAGGCAGCTCCACCTGTCTCACATGAGCTGCTTGGTGCTGTTTTCTCAAGGCCTCTGAGCATTTTTGAGTTCTCTGTGTTTATTGGAATGGTAACATTGTCAGTCACAGACTGCTACATCGTGCTCGAGATCTACAGTGGTGAGAATACCCAGGACCAGTTTGAGTATGAGCAGAACAGGCCCTGGAAGCCCAATACAAACACATTGTCATTCAACCCACCCAAACTGGGGATGAGACAGTGCACTTGATCAACGTGGGCAACTGCCTGCACTAAACGGTTGTGTTGGTTGGCACCACCTGCCTCTTCACCCCATTCGCACTTCCCTTGTATTATTCCCACTGCACCTCCCTGCCTGCTGGTGTATTGAGCCTGGCCTGATGCACCCTCTGTGGGATCTCCTCGCAGTCTGACCCTTCCTGCAAGGACCAAGTGGAGAATGAAGCCTATAAACTGTCTCAATTACCTCAGCACACACTCATTTCTACCATATGGGTGCTGGTCCAGAAGGGCGACCAGCACAAAAAGAGACCGCACAACACGACAGCACTGGCTGCCTTGGTGTACTGTGTAAAGAAGATTTCCGAACTCTATACTGCATGCCTCCAGTGAACAGGGAGAGGAACAGAAACACACAACCTGCAAGAGGCAAGAGGACACAAAGAATTTGGATTGCCGCAGTAACACGTTTTTCTCTGTGAGGCAGCACAGCCTGGGAGGGTGTTTGGTTTAATATTTGTTATTTTTTTAAAAAACACAGATCATGGGCTTACCAAAGGTTGTTTTCAGCTTATTACAAAAAATGTGATTTCTATAATCCTGAAGGTGATCTGAGGCTATGGAAGTCTTAACTGGGCAGTGGACTGTGGTAGAAGCCCACACTGCTGAAAGGGTGTGAACGTGCTTCGGGGTCTTTAAGTAATATTTTTTAGCTGTCCTATTCAGAGCTAAGCAGAAGTTATCATCCATTAAAATTATGAACATTTCAACCCTGAAAACAAAAGAAATACATTGTACTGTAGCATTCATGCAATGAAGAAGCAAGAAAGGAGGAAGCATTTGAGAGAGTATGAGATGGCAAGGAAGTAAAAAAGACCCCGAAGAGGGTCTAGTTAACCTACTAGACTATGACAGAGAGTCCAGGAAGACAGAAATATTTACATTTCCATGAAAGAGCTAATTTAGTTAATCCTATGAGATAACATTTGGCACAGGAAACCCTAAAGTAGCTTGGGAAGATGAATAGCTTACATTCCTTTTATTTTGCTAACACAATACTATATCTATTTCAAAAAGCGACAGCAGTTCAAAGAGATCATGGAACATTTAAAAACACTAACAGTTAATGTGCCCCACAGTATTTTTATTATTGTAGACTGAATTTAGCCTGGATGGCCCTACCCTTTAATTCAAAATGAAGAGACTTCATGGTGTTTGCAGGCTGGAGGGAGCAGTGTTGAGCTGCTCTTCTGTGAATGTGCATGGCAGGTTGCATGTGTCAACTAGTGTTTGAGTTACTTTCCCACCAAATACTTATTTTATCGTTTTTCAGAGTGGGGCAGCAAGATGTCAGGTGCAGACAGACCAATGAACCTCTCACTTTTCTTGCAAGAATTCTTCTGCTGCTTTTGAACTGCGCTACTCCAAATATAACTGGATGACCTGGGGGTTGCATCTGTCCTACGACCTGGTGAGATCAATTATATGGGTGGGGTGAGCAGAGCAGGACTGGTCTGGTGCCAAGTCTTCCACATTTTTGTAGTAGTTTCCTTAACCTGTGTCAACTTTTCCTTTTAACAGTCCTTGTGGCTGTTTGTATCAGCCTCTTCCATGTCACTCTGGTTGAGTCAAACACACCAATTGTTATTTTTGCACCGCTCTTCTCGGGGTTTCTGTACAGTGACAATGTGCCTAACCACATCACCCCTGTATGCCTTTCTGCACTACAACACACACGCACACACACACACACACACACACACACACACACACACACACACACACACACATATATATATTTGGTCTGTGCCATACAGGATTTCTTTCTAGCCATGCATTTAGAAGTGTTCAGGGCTTGTCAGAAGACAGCCTTTCCACTGGGATATAGGTAGTTTTGCGATGCAGTGGAAGATACTTCACATAGACACAGAATGCAGTGTTTGGGGAGCTTTGGGAGTTCACACGCATGCACAGCTCCATGAAATTTGAGCTCTTATGGAAGACTGCCTACCATGACATTGCTCCAGCCTTCTATCCACCTCTTGGTCCTGATGCTTATATTCACTGCAGACCCCTGTGATTCTCACTATCTGTTAGCTTTCTCAGTGATTTGTTCTGGAGACTCACTGTGTCCTTTCTCTCTCTCCAAAGAAGTTTCTTGTCTTATCTCTGTCCTTGCTCAAAGATTCTCTAGCTTATTCTTCCCTTATGTCCTGATCTGTAGCATCTCTCTCTCACTCTCTCTCTCTGTCTCTTTGTCTCTGTCTCTGTCTCTGAATCTCTCTGTCTCTGTCTCTCTCTTTGTCTCTCTGTCTCTGTCTCTCTCTCTCATACGAACATCTCATCCACTGGGTTCTGTTTACACATAAAGGAAGGATAGGTAAGGTGGCTACTGCATGGTGGCTGGTAGACAGGGCCATAACTGTAGACTGGCAGAAGCTTCTGTACTTCATTTTATCCCTTGGAAGAATTTAAACTTTTCTCAAGATGGGGTGTTCACTGACCTGTACTCCATGCACCTCCTGGATTTAAGAACAACACTGATTCTTATTCTAAACACTTCTGTTATTGGAATTTAATTGTAGTATTTGTCCATCAAGTTGTCTTACTGTGATTTTATCTATCTATTTATTTATTTATTTATTTATTTATTTATTTATTCATGGCAGGAACTCGGGATTGGACTCAGGCCATTGTACTTACCAGGGAAGCGCTTATTCCACTAAGCCATCTCACTGGTCCCTGTGGTTGGGTTTTACACCCAAATTGTATTTGTTTGTTTGTTTCCATTTAATTTTATTTTATTAAAATGCAAATGTCAATCAGACAGTTTCAAGACACCTTAACCATACAGAGTCGATGAATTAATACATTGCAAACTGTTTTCATAACGTTTTGGTATTGTACAAGGTACATACATGATATTATATTTACAGATATTATTTTAGCAGATATCTCTTATCAATGAATTAAGAGTGTAGTTGCTTACTTATCTTTTTTTATAGCTGAATTATATCAAAAATTCAATAATTACACACCTAGTAGATGACCATAGCACTAAAAGCCGACATAATATCCTGTCCAACAACCATTAGTGCAGATCTTGCCTCTCATAGAAGTATGTAGAAGCACAGCGTTATCTATCCCAACTGTACTGTCTATACACACACATCATGATTTTTTCTTTCTACAATCCTTCCTTTGTCTATACGTGTCAAAAGTGGGCACTCCATTGACATTCAACTAACTTAGGTGCTTGAACTCGACACCACAACCCAACACAGTCCACCATTCTGCAACCATAGTGAGATATTCAAAGAAATTGTCGACCATAGCCATTTACAGCTCAGCTTAATATTATGGGCTCACGATGTATACTTCATTTTTATACTTTTATACTTTTCTGCTGCATGGTTAAGACCTGGGTAGATCAAAACTTATATACCAACACAAGAACTTTATATTTCCTACGTGGTCATTGAAGTCTTCTCAGGGTGTATCTTGTAGTCCTGTACATTATTCTGTAGTTCTTTTGTCTGTGTCATCCATGTGCATGAGTCACGGCCGATGCTTGACCTGATTACTCTCTGTGAGAGCCTGAGAGAAAGTTTTCTCTTCATGTGACTCTCCCCAGGCACACTTTAGAACTTCAATCTCTTTCCTCTGTGGCTCCACAATCACCTTGCTCGGAAAATTTGGAGCTCACCTGAGTCTCTTGATATTGCAGTACAGGTTCTCCTATGTCCTGAGTCTTCACTGACCTTGAAAGGCTAGGGCCAAAATCCTGGCTGGCCTTGTGGCTCTTCTATTTCTCCAACTCTGACTTGTGATCTTAGATTGTTAACCATCCAGAAGAAAAGCTGATTAGTATCCTGCAGCATATGCCATTCACTTTTCCTTATCTGACTCAATTGATTTTAGTTGTTGTACGTTTCCTTTTGTATTTCTGCTTTTCACTTGTTATACTAGGGAGAGTATATGATATTTACACATGTGTGTCTGGTTTATTTCACTTATGAGTATATGTTCAAGTGGCATCCACTTCGGTATAAATGCTTCAAACTTATCATTCTTAATGGCTGAGTGATACTCCATTATATAGAAATACCACATCTTTTTCAACCATTCCTCATGTGATGGACATCTTGGTTGTTTCCAAGATTTTGCTATCATACATTGTGCTGCTATAAACATAGGTACACATATATCTCTATGATACAATGTATCCAAATCCTTTGGGAAAATTCCCAGTAGGGAGATAGCTGGCTTGAATGGGATTTCTAGTCCTACTCTTTTGAGGAGTCTCCACACTGACCTCCACAATGGTTGTACTAGTCTACATTCCCACCAGCAGTGGAGAAGGGTTCCCTTTTCCCCACAACCTCTCCAACATTTGTTGTTGGTTGATTTCCTTATGATAGCCATTCTTTCTGGAGTGAGATGATATCTCAGTGTTGTTTTTATTTGCATTCAACGAATGGCTAGCGATGTGGAGCCTTTTTTCATATATTTGTTCGCTTCTTTAATTTCGTCTTCTGAGAAGTGTGTATTCATCTCAGATGCCCATTTATGAATTGGGTCTCTAAATTTGAGGGCCCTGTTATATCTTAGTTCTTTATAAATTCTAGACAGTAGACCTCTGTCTGATTGCTTATTAGTTAGGATTTTTTGCAAAGTTTGTGGGTTGTCTTTTCACTCTGTTGACAATTTCTTTTGACATGCAGAAGCTCTTTAAGAAGAGTTGATCCCATTTGTTGGTTCTTTTAAGAGCTTCCCGTGCGAATATATGTTTGTTCATGAACTCTTTACCTACCCCTATGTCTTCAAGAGTTCCTCCTACTTTCTCTTCCAGGAGATTGAGTGTTTCTGTTTTAACGTTTAGATCTTTAAACCATTTTGACTTTAACTTAGTGCATGGTGATATAGCTGGGTCAAGTTTTAGTTTTCGGCATGTAGAAAGCCAAGTTTTCCAGCACCATTTGCTAAAGAGGCTATCTTTCTTCCAGTGAGCTTGTTTAGTCCCTTTGTCGAAGATCAGATGGGTGAGTGTGATTGTAGATGACTCTGCATCTTCTAATGTATTCCACTGATCCTCAGGTCGATTTTGTTGCCAATACCATGTTGATTTTATAACAGTGCCTTTGTAGTATAATTTCAAATCAGGGATTGTGATGCCTCCTGCCTTGTCTTTATTGGCCAAGATTGCTTTTGCTATTCTAGGTTGTTTGTGGTTCCAAATAAATTTTAGGAATGATTTCTCTAGGTCTGAGAGGTATGTTGGTGGCACTTTGACAGTGATTGCCTTAAATCTATACAGCAATTTTCGGAGTATGGTCATCTTCATGATGCTGGTTCTTCCTATCCAGGAGCAAGGAATATCTTTCCATTTTCTGAAATCCTCTATAATCTCTTTTCTTAAGGTGTTGTAATTTTCCGTGAACAGATCTTTGACTTCCTTGATTAAGTGAATCCAAAGGTGTTTCATTTTCTGTGGTGCTATTGTAAAAGGTATTGTTTCTATTGTTTCCCTTTCAGTGTGCTTGTTATCTGTGTAGAGGAATGCTATTGACTTTTGAGTATTGATTTTGTATTCTGCTATGCTACTGAATTTCCCTATCACTTCTAGTAGCTTCTTGGTGGAATTTTTGGGGTCTTCCAAATAAACTATCATGTCATCTGCAAATAGTGATAATTTAACTTCTTCTTTGCCTATTCTAATTCCCTTTATTTCTCTCTCTTTTCTAATAGCTGTTGCTAAGGATAACAAGACTATATTGAATAGGGTTGATAGAGGACATCCTTGTCTTGTACCTGATTTAAGAGTAAAAGATTTCAGTTTTTCCCCATTTAGGATTATATGAGCTTTTGGGTTGTCATAGATGGCTTTTATCAAGTTAAGATAGAGTCCGTCTATCCCAGTTTTCTGTAGGATCTTGAACATGAATGAGTGTTGGTCTTTGTTAAAGGCTTGGTCTGCATCAATTGAGATGATCATGTGGTTTTTAGATTTCAGTCCATTAGTATAGTGTATTACGTTTATAGATTTTCGAATATTGAACCATCCATGGATCCTTGGGATGAATTCTACCTGGTCATGGTGTATGGTGTTCTTGATGATTTGCTGTATTCTATTTGCCAGGCTTTTGTTGAGCATTTCTGCAGCTATGTTTATGAGGGAGATTGGCCTGTAGTTCTCCTTTTTGGTTGTGTCTTTCCCTGGTTTTGGAATCAGTATTATACTTGCCTGCAGAAATGATTTTAGGAGGACTGTTTGCTTTTTAACTTCATTGAAGAGTTTTTGGAGTGTGGGAATTATATCTTCTATAAATTTCTTGTAGAATTCAGCTGTAAATCCATCAGGATCTGGACATTTCTTTTCTGGTTGGCTTTTTATTACATTTCATATTTCTTTGGCTATTATCAGCCTATTGAGAGTTGTTATATCTTTTTGATTCAGTTTTCGTAATTTATACCTTTTGAGGAATCTGTCCATTTCTTCTGTGTCTTCTATTCTGTGAGCGTAAAGATTCTCAAAGTAACGATTGATAATCTTCTGAATATCTGCTGGGTCTGTGGTGATTTCACCCTTTTCATTCCTTATCGCTTGTACTTGAATTTTCTTTCGCCTCTTTTTGATGAGGTTGGCTAGAGGCTTATCAACTTTATTTAGTTTTTCCAAGAACCAACTTTTGATTTGTGGATTCTTTGAACTGTTTTCTTCATCTCAGTTGTATTAATTTCTGCTGTAATCTTTATGATTTCTTCCCATCTTTGCACTCTGGGTTTTGTTTGATCTTGTTTTTCTAGTTGTCGGAGGTGCAACATTCAGTTGCTAATTTGTTCCCTTTCTGTTTTCCTAATGTGTGAGTTCATTGCTATGATTTTCCTTCTAAGAACTGCTTTCATCGCATCCCATAAATTCCGGTAAGTTGTACTTGAATTTTCATTGAATTGTAGACATTGTTGTATTCCTTGTTCAATTTCTTCTGTGACCCATTGGTTTCTGAATAGGGTGTTGTTTAGTTTCCATGAATTTAGTGGGTGTTTCTGGTTTCTTTTTTCATGTATTCCAGTTTCATTGCACTGTGGTCAGATAATGTGCATGGAATAATTTCTATTTTC
>PVKA01051304.1:0-12236 GCA_004027165.1 Ctenomys sociabilis
CAAATGTGCATGCACTCTTCTGAGGGAGAAGGTGCCATTCCGAAAACTCTGTCACTCTCACCTTGGCATCTGAGGATTTGAAAATAGCTCCTGTCAGCCCACAACACAGGAATGAGCAATGAGTTGAAGAAGTGCGGCAAGACAAATAAGACTCCAGTGGGGCAGTTGGTGGGAGATTGTGCTCAGCAACCTCTGTCCCAGCAGATTTACACCAAGGTATCTTTTCAAGATGAATTGCTTATATTTGCCATCTTTTGGAATAAATTATTTTTCTGCTTTCTATTGAAAAAATAAATAAATGAAGAGCAAGGAGACAATGGGCATGTGAGACCCACAGGTGGAAAAGGCATTATACATTCCTCCTGATGATGACATGACATTCTCAAGGCAGAGGATACAATGAAGATATAAGATAAAATGATTCCAGAGAGGAGAAAAGCACCAAATGTGCAAGCTGAAACATAAATCAAGATGATATTGATGAAGGTATAAAAACAGGTGAGATTTAGCTCAGAAAGTTCACAGAAGTAAGGAATTTCCGAGTCTGCGCAGAAGGACAGCTACAGGCCCACCAGACTTGAGAGCAGGGTGCCCACAAAGATGATGGCAAGAATTGTAAAAGCAGAAGCATACAGTGGCGATTTCTGATGATCATGTACCTTAGTGGGTGGAAAATGTTTATATAGCAGTCATAGAATATTGCTACAAGGAGACAGTTCTCCAAGCCATTAAGTAGCAGCACAAGGCAAGCTTGGAAGAAGTGTTCTGGGAAAGCATTGATCTCATTCCATCATTTGACATCCACTGACATCTTTGGGCTCATGCGAGTGATGAAATCCATATCAGTGAAAAGATGACTCCAAGAGTAGAGGTACATGAGGATGTGGAGATAGGAGTGAGGATGATGAGCATATTTCCCAGGATATAAAGAAAACACATGGACAAGAACAGGCTAAAGATAAGGTCTAAGTTCTGAATCATCTGTCAGTCATAAAAGAAATTTTGAAGCAACTTTGGTTTCTATTTTTCATGATGTTGATAGATCTAATGGAACAAAGACTGTAAAGAGAAAAGCTTATCTAGGCCAACAGCAACAGTAAAACATAGGAATGTGATAGAAACCCTTCTTAGAAGCCATCCTGCTTGATCTCTGGGATTTAGCACTGAAAACTGTGACAAAATAATTTTCTATTAAGCGTTCTGCTCTCAGTCATTTACACCAATCTAGTATAAAATACAAAACTCCATGCACAATACCAACATGACAATATAAGGAAAAAGCACAAAGTTGAAAGAGGTGAGATATTTTCTTGTGCAGAAGTGAAAGGTAGAATGAGACCTGGGTGTTTATTTGTTCAGACATATAGGACATTGTGTCAAGCAAATGGTAGAGAGGAGAGGTATTAGGAACATGTTTCTCATCATCTTATGTTATCCTAAGCTCTTCTTCCATCAAGATGAAATTCTTATAAAATATCCACCATGAGGCTTTGCATTTACTGCTTGGCTTCAAGAGAAACAAGGTTGAAAATTTCACCTGGGCAGTGAAGACGAAAGATATGTGCTCAGGAAATGGGAGTAAATACACTAAAGATGAATAGTGGTATGGATTTAGGGTATGCTCTATGTCATAGAACAATGCAAATCCTAATTGAATATATGGGCAGAGACTTCACTGGTCATTGTTTAGAGAAATTTCCAAATAATAAATCATTCCAAAGTACTTTGATACTCTTCAGAAAAATATTGGAGGCAAAGAATTTGAAACAGTGAACACAGAGGTCCTCTTTAGGGTATTTATCTTTTATGAGAACAGAATGAGGATGAGATTTACAGAGACACTTTTTTTTATTTTCAGAAATAATCTCATTTACATTGGAAGTAACGGGAATGAGCCAATCCTATTACAAAACATGATTTGTAAGATCTATGATGAAAATTCTAGTGTTCTACCCAGGAGTTAAATGGTGCAAAGCACTAATGGGAGTGTTGGTTTGATTCGGATCACACACAACTGAGCATATTTCTCTTAAGAAAATATGACATGTAAATTGTCTTGCAAGCAAAAAAAAAAAAAAAAAAAAAAAAGTAAAGTCATCAATAGCCTAACTTTTCAAAGAACATCACCACACACCGACTGTGTGGACAAAGAGAACTCTCAAACATGTGGAGAGATGGTTTCATAATTCAAAGACAATTTGACAAGGCATCTTATCTATGTTATTTCCAAAAGCCAGCCCAATCTAGCTGCCAAATGTAAACAAATTTAGTATATGCAAAAGAGATCCCTAGCAGAACACCAGAAATAGAAATTCAATGAGGAATATTTGAGGATAGTGTTTTCAGATAAGTCTGGTTTTAGCAAAATGTACAATACATATCTTATCTCATAATAAACCCATCCCTTTGTTACATCAGAATATTCTCAGATGATGTCATGTTATCAAAGCATCTCATCTCTCTATAATTATAATACTTTAACATAATCTCTCCCTAGTTCCAAAAGATATAATTCATAGCAATTCTTATTACCTTAAGGCTATAAGTTTACTGTATCAGGTTATGATAGTTGGAACTATGACTTTCAGATAAGAAATGGATAGTGAAATCAGGTCACAAACTCGTGTGTTGATTCAGTGGCAAGCAGAAACACCAAAACAATCCCCAGTATTTGGAGACAGATTTATTCACATCAAGGAGCCCTGGTCAGGAGCACTTCCAAAATATCAGGCCCTGATCTCTGGTTGTCTACAGTTTACATGGGATAAACTAGCAGGAAGTACAGAGGCAGAATGGCTTATCCATTGGGGATTGGTTTATCCAAGAAGAGAGGCAAGAAGCAAGAGGGATGCGATGTTTGCCAGCATTACTTCCATACCTGGGGTGAGAATTCAGTCCTTCCTGACAGGAGGTACAGTTTCAAATTTAGATATCCACTACATTTATCTTTTTATGTATTGATTTTTCCTCTCATGGATGAATGCTTCATAGACAAAAATTTCCATCATCTTTGAAGAGCTTTATTATTGACATAATTAGGGCATGATAATAGTATGCTTTATTCTATTTTTTTAAATGAACTTGCAAATATGTGTGGACATGCATGCATAAACGTGTACAGGATTTAGGTAATTTGTAAAACAGAAAAAATTGCTGTATATTTTGGCAATAAATGGAGAAAACACTTCAAAATAGTACCACTCCTACATGGTAATAAAAAATAAAAGTGAAAATCAAAAACGCTCTAAATATATAACATGTTAAACATAAATTTAAAGAAACATTTAATGATTAAATATTCAATATATCTTCTTTGAAATCAAGAACATACAATAAAAACAACTAAGTCATTAGATAAAGTATAGTTAGCTTGTATTTCTAGGCATAATGCAAAAAGATATCAACCAAATTGATTCAGCTATCCTGCA
Source organism: Ctenomys sociabilis (assembly GCA_004027165.1). Taxonomy (NCBI): domain Eukaryota; kingdom Metazoa; phylum Chordata; class Mammalia; order Rodentia; family Ctenomyidae; genus Ctenomys; species Ctenomys sociabilis. Next base: position 3,429 of record PVKA01051304.1, read on the forward strand.
AGCAGAAGAAGAAATTTCATAAGAGTGAAACTCACTCATGGATCATGAATTAACCCCAGTAGATTCTGCCCAGATGGACATGTGAACTTTCATTTACTCATCATGATTATTTGAATTAGTTGCTCAACCTTAATGTCTTTATTTTTTTTTGAGTGGACTAAATTCACCCTTATAGGCACAACTAAAAATTTCATATATATATATATTATGGATTTCATAATATATATGTATTATGAAAAAAAGATGTTAAACCAGTTTCTTGAACAATGAAGCCAATTTTAGTAGGTGCTATGCAAGCAACATATTTGTTGATAGTTGTGCTCATTCATTAATGAATTTAACAATCTCAGAATCATCGCAATCCATTAAAATCATCCAAATTATGAGAAAATGGAGAAAAAGGAGGAAAAATATACATATATATATGAGAGCTTTGATAATTGAACTGATTTGTATGGGTCTATTGAAAGGAACAGTTAATGCTTCATCTTTTTAACTTTTGACCAATTTTGCAAGCTTATATCTGGTAATCTGAACAACAAATTTGAAGAAAATAAATGCAAAAATATGTAATATAACAACCATTACTGAGTTCCTATCATCTTGTTCAGTGAAATTTTGTATCATTTATAATTTTTTACTATTTTTATTCTCTTTAGAAACATAAAAACACACAAATTTTACAGCATGGCAGATCATAGTATGGCAAATGCTTTTATACTTAACAAAGTTATTTTCTACTTTATAATTAATTCACAAATTAATTATACAATTAATTGATACAAATGTCACATTGTCTCCCTCACAATGGGATTTATATAAGAATTCATGTTATGTGGACCTCACTAAATGGTTCCCTAGACGTGATCATGGACAGATTTAATTCCTGCATGGTCCAGCTTCACAAACTTGCCTCTGCTTATATTGCTAGAACTATTTATGATGTGTTAGGCTTTTCTTCCATGAAAATTGAGCCTAGAGAATTGAGCTCCTATGAAAGTTATGTTTAGAGAATGAGAATTGTGTGCCAAATATAAAAGAGATGCTCTACAGCAAAGTCAGGATTCAAGGCAATTTGAAGAGTACTTGGTCATTATGTCATCTCACCACATCAAGCCAATGTAATAACAAAAATTGTGCATCAAGTCAGGGAGATGGCTCAGTAGAATAAGTATTTCCCTGGCAAGCACAAGGGTTTGAGTTCAATCCCCAGTTCTGCCAAAAAAAAAAATCATGCATCAACAGGAATCTTTTTATTGTGACTTGCCCAACAAACCCAATTTCAATGAATGCAACTGACACATCATAAAACAGAAGCTATCCTATGAAGGAGTTTTCTCATGGCTTTCTTCATGTCCTTATTCCTCAGGCTGTAGATAAAGGGATTCAGCATCTGAGTGACAACAGAGTACATCACTGAAGCCACTGCGGTATCCCTGGTTGAGTCAGTAATGGCAGCACTGATGTACACCCCAAATCCTGTCCCATAGAACAAGGACACAACAGATAGGTGTGACCCACAGGTGGAAAAGGCTTTATACCTTCCTTCAGATGATGGTATCCTCAAAATAGATGACACAATACGAATGTAGGAGAAAATAATCCCAAAGACAGGAACACCAGCAAATAGACTAACCACAAAATACACCAAGATATTATTGATGAGGGTATCAGAACAGGCAAGCTTGATTAGAGGAGCAAGTTCACAGAAGAAATTGGGGATTTCTAGGTCTTCACAGAAAGACAGCCATAACAGCATCAGAGTATGGACAAGGGCATCCACAGTACTGACAAACACAGAGCCCAGAACCAGCAGAACACAGAAGCAAGGGTTCATGATGACCATGTACCTCAGTGGGTGACAGATGGCCACAAAGCGGTCATAAGCCATTACTGCAAGAAGAAAATTTTCCAAGACAGTAAAGACCATGACAAAATAGACTTGACTGAGGCATTCTGAGTAAGTGATGCTCTGATCCTGAGCTTGAGTGTTCACTAGCATCTTTGGGATCGTAGTTGTGCTTGTACAGATGTCCACAAAGGACAGGCTGGAGAGGAGGAAGTACATGGGGGTATGGAGATGGGAGTCAGAGCTGACAGCCAGAATGATGAACAAGTTTCCTATGATGATGACCAAGTACATGGCCAGAAACAGGTCAAAAATGATAATCTGAAGTTGTCTGTCATCTGTCAGTCCCAGTAGAAGGAATCTTGGAATGACTGTTTCGTTTCTAGCTTCCATGTTACTCATGAATCTTAGAGGAAGTGGAATAAAAAAATAAAGTGAAGGATCACAGGTAGCAATACCACTCAGAAATGTATTGGAATTCATAAATGGATCTCTGGACTTCTAACTTTTAGAATAACAGAATATATTTCTACTGTTAAGCCACACCCCTGCACACAGTTTTGACAACTAATACAGTAAGTAGAACCTATGTCCAGAGCAACTATAAGAATAGAGAATATTTTTGTAAGAGCCATCATGTTTCTGAAGGACAAATTTTTTTATTAATTTTATTGAGAAAGAAATAGTAATGAGACAGTCTCAAAACATGTTAGTAGGGCAGTTATAATAATTAATACACTGCTTATTGTTTTCTTAATAGAAATTATGCAAAGTACAAGATGCAGACATGATATCCTGTCCAAACACTATTAGTATAAATATTTCTTCTCATTGAATTGGTAAAGTATCTGTATATCTGTCCTAACTATTTTGGATGTACAGATACAAAATGATCCTTCATTTATATCCCCCTTTTATGTTTAGTTTTGTCAGTGATGGGTATTCCAGTGCTGTTTAAATATTGTAGGTGTGTGAATTCAGCAAAATAATTTTGAAACTAGCAGTTAGTTGGTGGGATTGTCACCCTGACTATATACATTGATAGTTCTGAACTAAGCAACTGTACTGAAGATAGCAATATGTAATACTAGGGCAATGTTTAGAATGCCTATCATTTTGGTCTTCTACATACATACTGCTTCTGCCATATCAGTCACTGCTATACTGTCTCTCATAATTTTCTCTGAGGGAAACAAGCTCTATAATTTAACAGAGAATGAGAGTCACACAACAAAATGTAGGAGGGTGTCAGTATGAATTTATATTATAATGCATCTAGAAGACAAAAAAAAAACCCAGGAGAATCATGGGTGGTTCTGTCCCGTTAACAATTTCCCTTCTCAGTTCTTTGCTTTCCTCACTGCTTGCTAGGATAAAATTATAGAAGACATGAGCCATCATCTCCAAAGCGTTAACTAAGAGACATTGTGTTTCCCAGATGGCTTAAAGCGCACAGATATTCAGCATCTTACCTGGATATTTAAGCTGGAAGATTCCAGAGAGGAAGGACAGACTAAATGCATCCATGGGATCTCATCAGAAAGATCATCTCACTGCATAATTTCTTTTGTACATGAAATCCAAGTACAAATAAGATGAAGACACAAATAAAAGGATCTTTTACAGTCAGGAAGGGTACCTGTGATGGAAGGAGAGGGGAGCAAGAAAAGGGCAATGGTGAAGTGAAAAGGAATAAGATGCCATATGTACTGTACCAGAATCCCACAGCGAATTCATTTAAAAATAAGTCTATTGAAAATGTAGGTTACAAACTTATTGTCTATGAGATGAGGCCTAGGTATTGTTTCTAGACTGAAGCAGAGCCATCAGATGAGGTCACTCAGTGACACCTCTAGCTTTTATATTCCCGAGAGATCAATCTCCACTGCACCTCATTAAACCCACTATCTTAGTATTCCTCTCTTCCCAGGAGTACCATCCTCCTAGACTCACACTACACAAGTGGTGGATCCAGGGTGATTTTTTTTTTTTTTTTGTCACTGAGTCCAGATACACAACATGTACTATCTCCCTTCTGCTCATGCTTCATGACTTGGTATCCATATGCCCACCCCTGGAAACAAATGCCTTTAAGTTAAAAATAAGGAGTGTCTACAAAATTAGTGATATCTGGAAGACTGAATCTTCTTTTAGTTGTAAAAATGGGTGTTATACATGTGAGTCAATAAAACTCACAAATATCAACTAAACTACTAAAGATACAAATATCCAGTGGTGTCTTCTGTATCGTTAAAAAAAAGAACCTTAATCTTTTGGCTTTTATAATTTACAAAGAAGTTTCTCGTCTCATCTATTTGGGTAGTTTTAGTTTTTTTAATTTTATTTTAAAGAGAATAGAAAAATAACAGAAATGATGCACAATTTTAAAACACAGAGGATAACAAGCATTCAACATTGGTTGTTGCATGACACAATATTTACTTCAATGTAGTTGCTAAGATTGCAGACATAAGCCCACAAAACTGGCCAGAGAAAAAAATTTCTACATTAACTGCTACCTTCAAAAAATAAATAGAAATTACAACTGTAATTGTCTTTGCTATCTTGTGCATATACATGCATGATTTTCCCTTTCCTATTTTTCCTCTTCTCTCCTTTCCCTTATTCCAATTATTTATTCCTTATGCTATATTTATTTATTTAGTACAGGATCTCGCTCTACAGTTCAAACTCATAGTGATCCTCTTGGCTCAGCCTACCCACTTCTACGATTACAGGCATGCACCAGCACATCCAGTTTCGGGGCCAGCCCAGCATGCCCAGGGTTCCAGGGCCAGCATGCCATGGGATACAGGGAATCGAACTTTGGTCGTTGTACTTTCCAGGCAGGTACTTAGACCACTGAGCTATCTCATCCTTTTATGCTCAGGGTTTTTTTTTTTAAACCTTTTACTATATTTCTTGTACCTTTCAGACTTTATTTATTTTAGGTTCTTACACTAGGGAGACAATACCATGTTTTCACATGAGGGTCTGATTTATTTCATTTATGAATGTAGCCTCTAATTATACCCATTTATCTAAAAAGCCTCATTTATCTTTCTTTTTAGCTGAATTATATTCCATTGTATAACACTAACCCTGTCATATTTATCCATTCCTAGGGTGATAGGCATTAGGATTGTTTCCATTATTTATCTATGACAAATTGTGCTGCTATAAACACAAGTCTACATATATCACTGTAGTATGTTTTCAGTTCTTCTGGAAAACATATCCAGGAGGGGAATATCTGGATTAAATGAAAACTATAATCCTAGTTTTTGAGGAGTCTCCATACTCATTTTCATAGAAGTTGTACCAGTCTACATTCCCATGAACAGTGGAGAAGAGTTCCTTCTTCTCCATAGCCTCTCCAGCATTTCATACTGGTTGATTTCCTGATAATAGTCATTCTTTCTGGAAAGAGATGGAATCTCAATGCCATTTTAACTTGCATTTCTTGAAGGACCGGTGCTTTTTATTTCTTCATATATTCTAGACAGAATTCCTTTGTGTGAGTCACTGCTGTTTCACATTTTTCCCAATTTTTGGATTTCTTTTAATTCTCACCTATTTGCACACTGAGAGTTGATACCCAAAAACGTAGACAGAATATGACTATCTAGAATTTAATGAGCATTTTTTCTCTGTTGTCAGAATGACTCCAAAGGTTTTCTCCTCAGACTAAGGCCTTTTGTTGAAACCCAGTATCTTTGCTTTTATTTAAGGTTCTTATGACAAAGTCACCAGAAATCAAAGTACACAGCTATCTCTACATGCTTGGTGCATTTGGCCAAGGTGCAACCATCACTTTACAGATTGGAGTAATGCTTAGTATTAGTGCTTTCTTGAAATTCCTCTCGTACACTCAAAGACTTTGGCATTTTCAGGTTCATCAGCATGTCTCATACCAAACAATTCATTGTGCACGAATTTACAATTTTCAAGACAAATATTTAAATTTTCATTCCAGATTGTGTGGCAATGTCTCTCCTCACAATTATAATATCACTCAGTTTTATTTTTGAAATTAATTTTTGTATAATGTAGATATAAATTATGACCATAATCATCGTATCAAATTTGTGCCTGTATATGCTGTACATCTCGATCCTTCTTTATTTCCTAATCCTTTGAACCCCTCTTTGTTCAAAAGGTTTATTTTTATTTTATCTTTTTTAATTGTATTTTTCTTTTTCATTCCTTCTTTTCCCCTTGACTCTTCCCTAGTTGAACAATCTCTTCCTATTTTACATTAGCTAAGATACATCTTGGACCTTATTTACATTTTCATTTTTCACACCAGAGAATAATGAGATATTTATGCATGTGTGTCTGATTAGTTTCAGTTAAGCATATAATATCAAGATGCAATCATTTACCAGGAAATATCTCAAATTTATTCTTCTTCATGGCTGTAGAGTACTTCATTGTATTAAAAGGGCCTCTTCTATCCATTCCTCAGTGGATGGGCATTTGAGTTGCTTCCAAGATTTAGCTTGCACAAAATACGCTGCTATAAACATGGGTGTGTACATATTACTGTGCCATGATGCTTTTAATTGCTTATGAAATATACCTAGGCAGATCCTAGAGCTCGACATAGTGCTCACTGGATAGCGGGAGACGCGTGCCGGCCAACGAGGTGTCCAGTGGGCTTTCCCCGCATGGTATGCTAGGCTTCACGCTCCAGGAAGCGAGATGTCAAAGCCGCCTCCCAAACCAGTCAAACCAGGTCAACTTAAAGTCTTCATAGCTCTATATACATTTGAACCCACAACTCCGTACCTTGAGGAAGGTGATATTATATCTACATTACTGACATGAGTGATAGCAATTGGTGGAAAGGAACCTCGAAGGCAGGACAGGACTGATTCCTAGTAACTATGTGGCTGAGCAGACAAAATCTGTTGATAATCCCTTGCACGAAGCTGTCAAAAGAAAACACTTCAGCTGGCTGAGGGAGTGCCTGGACAGCTGAGTGGGTGTTAATGGCCCAGACAAAGCTGTCAGCACTGCCTTGCACTGAGCTTGTCATGGAGGTCACAAAGATATAGTGGAAGTGCTATTTACTCAGCCAAATCTCGAACTGAACCAACAGAACAAGCTGGGTAATACAGCTTTGCATGCTGCTGCCAGGATGGATTACGGAGATACTGCCCAGTTGCTTCTGACAAAAGGTACTAGAACGGACTTGCAGAACAATGAGAAGAAGCTGGCTTGGACATGGCCACCAATGCTGCCTGTGCATCGCTCCTGAAAAAGAAGCAGGGAACAGGGAACCGTGGTATCCATTCCTTCACTTCAGATATGTACTTGTGAGTGGAAAATTATTATTTTAATTATCCACTAGCGCTGAGATTACATTTAAATGAAGATATCAATAAAATAAACTATTCTAGAAAAAAAAAAAAGAAATATACCTAGAAAGGAAATAGCTACTCAAATCAGATCTCTAATCTTATTTTTTGAGGAATCTCCACATTCATTGGCAACATAGTTGCACTAACCTACATTCCTACCGACAATGGAAATTGTTGCTTTTTCCCTATTGCCATGTCAGCATTTTTATGGGCTGATTTGTTAACAATAGCCATTATTTTAGGAGTGAGATGATACATCAGGATTGCTATAATTTGCTTCTCTCACATGACCAATGATGTTAAACATTTTAATGTGTTTATTTGCCATTAGTATTTCTTTTTTATCCATTCCTCATGTGATAAATTTGGGCTGCTGCAATAAACATGGGTGCATATATATAACTGTTGTATGATGCTTCTAGTACTTCTGACAATATGCCCAGCAGTGAAATTGCTGAGTCAAATGAAACCTTTAGTCCTAGCTTTTTAAAGAATCTGTATTCTGATTTCCACAGTGCATGTGGCATTTTTCTCTACAGCTCCTCCTGAATTTGTTATTTGCAGATTTATTGATGATAGCCATTCTTTCTGGAAAGAGAAGGAATCTCAGTGCTATTTTAATTTTCACTGGTAAGATTATCAGTTATACAGAACTTCTGTACCTGTGTATGTGCCATTTGCAATTCTTCACTTGAAAAGTATGTGTTCATCTCAGATGCTCATTCTGTGATTGGTTTTTGAAGATGGGTGGTCTGATTTTTTTTCAGATCCATATATGTTCTAGATATAAGTCCTTTGTGTGAAGGACAGTTGGCTCAAGCCATTTTACACTGTGTGTGTTCTCTTTTCACTTTTTTGATAATTTATTTCATTTCTAAAATCTTGTTACAAAGATGAGATTCCAGAGACTGAGTGTGGTCGTTCACATCTGTAATCCCAGAGTTTGGGAGGCTGAAAACAGGAGAATCACTACAAGTCTTATCTGTATAGTGAGACCCTGTAGACCCTGTACTAAATACATAAAAAAGATAAGATTCAAGTTTTTGATTCTTTGAAGTATTTCCCATTTAATTTAGGTTTCGTCCATGAACTCTGCTCTGCCGACCCCTATGTCTTTAAGTTTTCTACAAACTTTTCCTTCCAGTAGATTTAGTGTTTATGTTTTAATATTTATATTTTTGATCCATTTTTATTGTAGCTTGGTGCATGTTTATAGGCATGGGTGTATATTTAGTCTTCACTATACAGAGTTAGTTTTTCCAACTCCATTTATTAAAGATACTACCATTCTTACAGTGAATATATTTGACCACTTTGTCAAAGATAAGGTGTTTTTCCTCAGTATTCCATGCCAGCCCAGTCCCCAGGGTGCCCTGAGATGGCTATTAAGACAGGGCATGGATTTGTACACGTGTAGTCCCAGCGCTTGGGAAGCTGAAAACAGAAGAATCACTATGAGTCAGATCTATGTAGTGAGACCCTGTAAACATTGTATCTACATCTTCCAGTCTGTTCTACTGATCCTCAGGTATGTGTTTTCTAGCACCATGCTGATTTTCTTATAGCAACTTTGTAATATAATTTCCTCCTCCT